>JADRCD010216822.1:0-27154 GCA_019843815.1 Montemys delectorum
GGGGGGGGGTGGTTGAGGAAAGGAAGGGGCTGGAAGAGAGTAAAGGGCTGTTGTTAAACAGTTTCTTACCGTAAGAGGGAGTTCAGACCTAGATCTTTCCAGTTAATCACACAACAAACTTAGCTCATCGCAATAAAAGCAGCTCAGAACCGACCGGCTTTCAGCCCGGCATCTCCTGCAGAGGGATCAGCCTGCTCGAACTGCAAGCATGATGTGGGGGACCAAACTTCTGCCGGTCCTGTTGCTGCAGCATGTCCTACTGCACCTCCTCCTGCTTCCTGTCACCATCCCCTATGCAGGTAAGTTTACTTTTGCTTCATGGAGACTGTGGTTGCTTTAAGTCTCCTCCTGACCTTGCTCTTTCTTCCAAGAAGCTCTCTACTCTATTTCCAGCATCCTTTCTTAATTCCATGTGTGATGTGGAGCTTCCAAACCTCTCATTATGCTTTTTTTTCTTTGACATTCCTTTTCTGTTTGAAAAACATTTAAAATAATTAAAATCTCTCAGTGATACCCCCCACCCCTCCCTCCAGGCCCCACTTCATTTAGCCAAGCAGTCCAAAATTATGGGATAGGAATGAAGTGCTAGCCCTGGCTGGAACTTTGCTGGTTTGGCCAAGTTTAAAAAGGAAGACAGACAGATTCTGAATTGAAGAGAGGAGAGTGATGGTCAATCTAACCAGGGACTCATGATTTCCCCAAAGGAGAATTTCCCATAAGTGTCCGTCCAGTCAACCTTCAGGTCCAAATTTTGACATTATGCAGGTCTTCACTTGGAGGAGGCAGATTAATGCTCTGAGTACATGCATGTTATAAAAATGAAACAGAAAGCTTTCCTTCCAAGCTCCCTTTCTGGGGATGGGGGTGGGACTGTAGGGATGATCGCTCTTGATGCTGCAGTGCAGGAAGGAACGCTTACGTATCGTATCTTGGATTGATGCAGCAGAATTGTCCCTCTGTCTTCCTCTGATTTGCAGATCGAGAAGGAGACTCTTGGGCTTGTTCAGATTTCCTGAGCATTTAGGGATCTCTTCTGCTGGTATAGGAACTTATCTCTCATTATCAAGAGTCGAGGAAACATCTGTATTTAGTTGCGTTATTATTGCAGTGGCTGGCCTGGCTTGCCAGCCTGAGAAGGCAGTGAACTTTAGGGTAGGCACTGGGAAATAAAGACTATAATAAATGCACCAGCAGATAGGTGACCTTTTAAAACTGAGAAAACAAAGAAACGGCCTCACAATTTGAGATAAGTTAACTATGACATCACACCTCTGATCTAGTATCTGATGCAATACAAGAAGTAGCTAGTGCTAATAAAAAATATTGAACACACCTGTTTTTTTCTGCACTGGGAAGCGATTCCTTGTGGAATAAAAGATACTTTGGAAAGGGTCCTTTGAAACTGTGTAGGGAAAGATTCTTGGACAAGTGGAAAAGAACTTAAAGATGTGTCACATTAAGGTTGATCTTTAAGACACTGCTTATTTACGGGTGTTAGTGTAAGTTTTAATCTTGGTCCAGTTTGCTGGTTTCCCTTTTCAAAGATTAAAGTGCTATTACATTGAAGTATGGTTACCTGAGCTAAGCTGAGCTAATGTAAGATTTCAGTTCAGAAAACCCGAACAGTAGATCGACCATAGACAATGTCTATTTGTTTTTTGGCTTGTGTTACACAGTTTTGGCAGGAGATATACATTTGTAATTATATTTCACTTTGGCTAATGTTGAAATGACTGCGTTTCCTGAGTGTAGAGAGAGTGGCCTGAGAGTATGCTGGCAGGCCAGGGGAGGCCCATTGGGAATTACAGATATATGTTATGAATAATTTCTGAAATGGATAATGCTAAAATTGTCATCAAAAGAGGGACCACGTTTGCTGTGTTTGCAACCTTGTTTTAACAATTTCCATGTTTTAAATAACTTTCATAAAGGAGACAGGTAGCTTTCTTAGAATATGTAATGAGAGTTTCTTCTTTGAATTTTTGCTTAATATGGACCAGTTTGTTGTTGTTACTTCATATTCTTCATATAGTAAAAGAATGCTCTATTATGCTGACAGGCAGTCATGAATAGAAGCCATTAATCATATAAATACATTATTAAGTTTTTTGAGAAATATTTGATGGGGATGATCCCAACAATTTTGATAGTTGATCTACTACATAGTATTTATTCCTCTCTATTCACTCACACTAAGTACTCTAAACAAATATTAAATACTCTGCTAAAGAAAATGGAACATGAAATGACTACCTGATGTATAAGTCTTGAGGGATACAAAGTTGAACAAATGGGAGAGCAACCTGTACATAGTGCTAAAGGATATGCTGTAAAATAAAATTTCCTGGTTCTGGTGAGACCTGCATTTTTTGACTTATTTGACACATGAAAATTGAGGTTTGAATGTCTTAATTTTATCTTTGGTACTGGACTTAATTAGTTCAGTTAATTAAGGAACTGAACTGAAAGTTCTAAATGCTAAGTGAATGAAATATCTAATTTTTTTCCTTATCCCAAAGCCAGCAACACTGCAGTCTTCGTAAGCATAGCTTTGAAAGCTCATTTGGCTAAGTGATAATAAGTAACCAACATTATCAAGCAGCAAAACAAAACAAAATTTTGGTGTTAGAAAATGTCCATTACAGCATATGTGAGTGTTTAAAAGTTTAGTGTTCAAGCCACAAAAGGGCTAAGAGATATGTGGTGACCAAGTCAAGTATGAGAAGATGAGTCACAGCATGAATGGCACCTTAGTCAGGAGACTGCAAGTTGCCTGAAATGCAGATGTAAGAAAGTATAAGAGATGCTTCAAGAAGACCTACACATAGCAAGTGAAGGTCACATTTTAGGACCGTTGTACTGGGTCCCTAGTGGCAGTAGAGCCTGTGGTTAGACAAGTGAGATGGGAGAAAATGGTAGCAGTGAATGTCATGCTAAACCAAGTGGTCTCTGTAGCGGATATTGGAGGCAGCAGCTGACTGTCTTGCAGACACAGGACACTAAAAGTTCTACTGTAGTGTGGATGCTTTACTTGCTGTATGGAAGAGAGTTGCAGGCAGAGAAGAAAAGAGGAGTCAGAACAGGATGGGGCACCTACAATAAAGAATTCCAGAAAAGGAAATAGAAAAGGGTAAAATCTCCAAGCTCAGCATGATCAATTGATTCTACATAACTCCCAGAGAGAGAGAGTATGTTGGTTCTTAGCTACCAGTACTTGATCTCAATCTACCAAAGTCTCCTCTGTCTCACTGTCTTCATTTACCATGAGGTTAGCTTCTCCCAAAAAGGAGCATGCATTCCTGTCCAAGAGTGAGGTCTGAATCCTAGATAATAACACTGGAAAGTGGAGCATCTTTTAGGGATCCTTGTCTTTAGGAGTTAAAAATCTCTAGCCACAAACCATTGCCTCCGCCCACCAATTACTCGTAGACTTTCATCTTAACATCTTGCCCGTTCAAACTGTTAATCACTAATCATGTGGGTAGGCTTTTCAGTTATGGGGAACCAGATTCCTGCTCTTTCCACACCGTGCAAATCCTTGCTTTACATGACTTTCCTTTGAAGTCCATCGGTGTTCCACACCGAAGAAAATATATGAGGTACTGAGAGAAGCAAGTGTGAGGCCCAGGGACCAGTGGGAGAAATGTGTCTGTCTTCAGCCACCTTGAGATGCTTGACCCTGTTTTCTGTTTATAGCTTTTCACCAGAATCTCGATGGTTTCAGTTCTAAAATAGAGACTTCAGGTTCTTCAAGAAACATACCTCAGAATATTTTCCTAAGCTGGGAGAAGAAAAAGGAGCAGGATTTAAAATATGGGAAAGCTAGACAAATTTGCAGTGCTCTCTTACCCTTTGATTTTATTTTCATATTCTTGTTTATAAACTTGAACTAACAAACATATTAAAAATCGTAGACAAAAATCTGACCAAAACATATTTCTAATGTTTTTTCTGCAAATTAAGCTTAATCTCTTAAATGTTTGCAGTAAGACAAGCATCAGTTGATACTGGCTGAAGAAATCTATTTTCAGCAAAGGAATCTTTTTCAGATGGAGATTTTGAATGACGTCTATTTTAATTTTTTCTTTTATTGAAGAAGTAATTACTTTTATAGATACATGAATTAAATGATATATAGGCACTTTGAACATCATATTTTTGAGTCCTTAGTTACTGATCTAGTATACAGGACTGAATTACAAGGGGGAAGCTCACATGTCCCAGAGTGGAGTAATTCTTAGTATCTGGTTGTGAATGGTCAATATTAGCACTGAAGTGCTGGCGTTTCTACTTACTATGCAATAAAGGGAGATTAGGGATTTATTTATTTTTCTGAATGCTTTTTGATCTTTAGTCATGGAACACTTACTAGCAAGCAAGAGTAGCTTGTTTTATGAGGCAAAACCATACATTAACACATTTCAATAGGACAACTGAGAATCTGTGAAACTAATCAGAGCCAATAACTGCAGAGGCCTCCTTCCTACAGAACAGTCTTCATGCTCACTTTTATGGCGTTGACCAGAGGCTCTGTTTTTGAATGATAATTACTTAAATGTCTTAGGAACTTAATGTTTATCATTAGTAATTTTCAAATTATTTTTATGTTCTTATTTCA
The DNA here is from genome assembly GCA_019843815.1 of Montemys delectorum. Classification (NCBI taxonomy): domain Eukaryota; kingdom Metazoa; phylum Chordata; class Mammalia; order Rodentia; family Muridae; genus Montemys; species Montemys delectorum. The sequence goes on from JADRCD010216822.1 coordinate 4,619, forward strand.
CGCTTAGACACATACAAAAACACACTGTATATAAGGCCAATGCCATATTCTTAACTTGCAGAATGGCAGAATTCATCTATCTATCAATCTATCTATCTATCTATCTATCTATCTATCTATCTATCTATCTATCTATGTATCTATCTATGTATCTATCAATCTATCTATCTATCTATCTATCTATCTATCTATCTATGTATATATACATATATGTATATATAATATGTTTATACATATATGTGTATGGATTGTATATATATCTATATTATATAGATACTACGTTGTATCTATATAACATGTATATATATATACAATCCATAAATGTATTAGTATTACATATGTAATATATACACACACACATACACACACACACACACACACACACACACACACACACATATATATATATATATATATATACACATACATATAGTCAATTTTGGATAAAGTTGTTTTAAAAATAGATTTTTCTCAATGCATGCTCCTATCACAGAAAATATTTAAATCTATAAGAAACTGAATTATTTTCATACTGTGGAATATTTAGGAGTGCCAAGGAAGTAGTGAGATAAGGTCACAGAAAGAGAAACTTATGACAGAAATTTATATTCCTCTTTAACAAGATTTTGTGACAGAAATGCCAATCTTCAAAACATCATGCTTTCCTCTGTTGTAAGAATAACAGTTACATCAGAAGTTAAGTGATGAAACTTTAAAATAATACTAAAACTCTAAGAAAAGTCCATTTTATTTCAATTGCTAATTGTACATTCAATATTTACTTAAAATTATAGTTCAAGTAACTCCTACTTAATTTAACTTTTCTTTTATAAATTGAACAATTGATATCATGAAATTTCATGTAATTAAACAAAGTCATTTGGCAAGTCAGTATAAATGACATTTTAAGCTGACTTTCAATGTTATGCAACAATTTGGGCCCCGTACTCTTTAAATAACATACTACCAATAACATTTAATGATATATTATGAAATATTAACAACACACCTTGAATAAGATTAAATAACGTAAATAACAAATATTAGTTGGTTGAATTTATACATCAAAGGTTTTTTTTAAACATAATCTTTTACATCATAACAGTTGTTATCTTATAGGCCAAGGAAAAGCGTGGCTATAGGGATTAGTACCAGGCTTTTGGAAACTATGTTCAGGAGTTTTGCAAAGAATTAGGAATTTAGAGAACTGTGTATTTTCTCTTATTTATTGTGGACTTCAGGTTAGGATAGACATTAATGAGTCACATCTGCATGCTTAGTAAACTAACTGGAGCCAGTGGTTGCTGGCAATCAGAGTACAATGCCATTCTCGGTACGTACTTCACTTTGGTAGCCATGTTTCCCACTTTTCTGCACAGAGAGCTTCCTTCTCTTTTCTTGACACATTTCACCACATTTAAAGATCAGGAATGCATTTCCTGCTGTGGCATACAATCTTCTTTTCAACTGATAGCTCTGAAGCAAATCTTCAGGAAATGTTTATAAATCACATTTCCACATACATTCTTAGCAATTCTTAGATAAAAGATGACACTGCAAGTGGTGCTGAGTGCTAGCTCCAAAGCTGGATCTCTGCCTCTCCAACCTGAACTCTTGGGAGTGGTTAATTAATTTCTCCCTACGTCTTTAGTTACCTCCAGTTGAAAATGAATGTATTAAACTACCATTGCAAAAAAGGCTGTTATACAAACTGACATGTAGATGTGTGTGTCTCCATACTTGTTACACAATAGTTGTGGTCTTATAGATGAATGATCATTAGTACTTTGAATAATATTACATTGGGTTGCCTTTTAGTGAGAATAAAGGAACATATTCTTGTTACTTTCAAATTATGCATAAATTGAAAAACTTTAGGCTCGTTGCTTGTATTTTGTGGTTTTATAGTACCTTTCATGCTATCTAGGGGTCTTGTCCATTCACGAAGAAAAATGGTATTACTACACTAAAGTATAAAGCTTTACATACATTTGATTTACAATGTTTAGCCAAATCTCAACACAAAAAGTTTCATGAAACTGAAAATTTGTGTCCCAAACACTGAATATATTTTTGTACAAAAAAAAAAGAGGAGAGGGACTAAATTGTGTATAGTGTGATACATTTCAAGAGCAAGCCAGAAGAACTTGTCCAATGAAGAACTTTTAGTGATGAGTGTCTCACGTGTCTTTGGCTAGAGTTACCTAGTTAGCACTGCAACTTACATCAGAAGCCGCTGTGGGGGAATGAATAGTTTAATTACAAAGCATCACACGCTACGCTATGCTTCTGGCACTGATCTTGATTCTATGTTGTCTGGAGAACATAATTTCTTTAGGGTGATCCTTGTCCTAATTTTAAAATAATTATTCATTAGGGTTATTTATTCTTTGAGGCTGAACCTTGTCCTAATTATTCAATACATCCTTCATTTGAAAAGACATAGATTAACGAATTTACATAGCAACTGTCTGTCTTTACATAATTCTCTCTTGCTCTTATACCTCCTCACTCATGCCTACCCTCACCCCCTGCTGAGGTATATTGTGTTGCCCTATGCCTTATAAAATCATTATTTGAAGATGTTCCTTAAGGAATTTTCTCCTCTGTATTCACTAAAAATATTTCTTTCACATTGAATTCTTTAATTTTTGTATTGGTAGAAGGACAGAAGAAAAGAAGAAATACGCTTCATGAATTCAAAAAGTCAGCCAAAACCACTCTTACCAAGGAAGACCCATTACTGAAGATTAAAACCAAAAGAGTGAACTCTGCAGATGAATGTGCCAACAGGTGCATCAGGAACAGGGGTTTTCCATTCACTTGCAAGTAAGCCTTTTCATTGTATTTATTGAAAAATTTTCAAAAAAAAGTACATATGTAATAGTCATATTTTCTCTTCCTTTTTGGTAGTCTGCACAATCAGTCCTTTAGAATAAATTTGAGTCTAGCTTTAACTCATTAGAACAGAGACAGAACTCTCAGCTGATGGAAACAATGAATGAGTATAGGAGGCTCTGAAAACTCTTCCAAAGTACACAGTTACTTTGGCTATGGATTTTGAATAATTAACATAGAACTAAAATCAAATGGGATTGACTTTCATTATTATTATTATTATTATTATTATTATAATAAAATATTGTGTCTCTTGTTTCCTTCTGTAGCAGAGCAGTGCAAGTATTTTCTGGGTAGGAACTGGGCAGCAGCCAAAAGCTTCTGCAGCTTACATCATCTCTGTAGGGATTTCAATAAAAGGTGTTGAGAGAATTATATAAAAACCTAGAGTGACTGGTGTCAGCAGCAGAGACCGCTTCAAAGAAGTTAGGGCACAGTGATGGGAAAGACTTGCTGGGAAGTGATGGAGCCATTGAGAGGATCCAAAGGCTTCAGGAAGTGAAGTTCTTATCATTTGATAGCTCCCCTTTTTACCTTGTCATTGATCTCAGAGGAGAAAGCTTTCAAGTTTGAAAGAGCAAGGTGAAAATTTCATGCTAGTATTCTTCCAAATAGCCATAAGAATATGTTTCCTGAAAAAGGTATGGTGGTGAATCCTATAATGCCAAACACAGTAAGCAAATCAGTATGAGTTCAAGATTAGCCTGGGCTACCAAGCCATACACACACACACACACACACACACACACACACACACACACTATCCTTCGAAAACGTATTTGTTCTTGGTTGATTTTCTATTTTCTTTTGTCCCTTAAAAAATAACATTGTGTAGCAGGGTGATGGAGAGATGTTTTTGTGGTTAGGAGTACCTGAGGTTTTTGCAGAGACATGATTTGGTTCCCACCTCAGGGACCTCAGCATCACCTGTAACGTATCTGGTGTCCTCTTCTGGCTTGCAGAGGCATCTGCGCCATATTCTTATATATACTCTTGTGATAATAAATACATTTCTAACGGAAGATTATGTGGCTGCGGTGTAACCCAGTGTTGGGTGCTTTCTTAGAATGGATGAGGCCCTGGATTTTATTCATTGTAAAATGAGCCTTATTCATAGTAAAAATGAGCCTTTTGTAATAATTTTATCAATGTTCAATCTTTGCATGCTCTATGTTCACAGTGACTTTTTATGAGAATATAGAGTTCAGTGATTCCATGGGAAGAGATTCCCACCTAGTCTTCCCTATCTCAAAGAAATGAGGATTATGGGTCTGTAGGGAAGGGCGTGGTCACCGAAGTTCTTCAGCCATCTTAGGCAGAAGAAAGACTATCTCTTTTCTACTTTTAAATCCAAACTGGCCCTTTCAGGAAGACATTTCCTGGCAACGGTAGTGGGAATTGCATTTGTAAGCTTATCCCTAGGATAATTATGTTTCATTCTGACTTTTGCATAACGGCCTTGAGATTGGTGAAAATAAAGCAGGACAGATTAGTCTCAATCAGCATCTGAGCAGTGTAAATTTATGGGGAGGTTCTGTTGGCAACTGGGTTCAAGTGAGACTTCCCTCCTCTGGCTTGAAGGGAAAAGGAAGAGCAATAGGATAAGTACAGTTCATAGTGGACTTTTAAAGCAGAGCTTGAAAATTAGGGTAAGGCAAGTTTAGAGAAAAACTGAATGCAGGGAATGTGATGGCCCTACACACTTCACATAGAAGTGTAAATAATTTGGAAAAATATCTTTTTCTTGAAAGACTATGCTCTTATAATGCGAGAAAAGTAAAAAAAATCACTTTTGTCATTGAAATTACTTAAAAAAACTTAAAGTACTTTGGGGCATTTATCAATTTGTTTTGGAAAATACGTTTAGCTGACTAAAAGTAAGTATATTAGCTACAGGGATGGTAGGGACAATGCACATTGACATTTTCCATAAGAACATATATTAAAAGCATATTCTTTAATGAAAATAGCTTTTGAAATGAAATGTATATTCAGATAAAATTATTTAGGGAACATTAACTTTGGGAACATAGCATCCTTACAGTTGGATTCCCATTCTCTTTATTAACTTTCGCATTCTATGACTTACCAAACAAGGGTATCATATGTGACAGTTTCGAAACATTTCATTTCCAATTTTTCTTTCCTAAGACACTCTCTGGGAGTGGTGATTTGCCGAATAATTTTTTTTCTTGAATTTTTTTTTTTTTTTTATGTTTACAATGTATCTTGGTTTTATCAAGTTCCAGGGCTTCCAACTCCTCTCAGTGCCCCCCAGCCTTCTTCCTGCCAAACTCATTTCATTAAAGAATAAATACCCACTGAGGTCAATTAATGGTACTTATCTATGTACATGGCTTTTAAGTATGGTCATTCTACCAGTGACCACACTCCTAAAAGGAAAATTAACATTTCTTCCTTATCAGCCATCAACTGGCCATGGTGCCTCAGGTAAGGGTACATCATCAGTAGCCTGTTATCATTCCGTGCTGGACTTGTCAACTGGCTTGGTCTTGTGTAGGCAGGAGTAGGAGCTGCTGTGAATTGCTGTGTGGACAAGTCAGGTTGTGTCTGGGGACAGCATTTCACATTCCTCCTCCTCAGCTTTCTCCTTTTACTTTCCCCCTTCTATTCTATGATGTTTCTTGAGCCTCACGGGGAAGATGGCTGGGTTCCTGCAGTTTCTTATTCTCCATATCGTTTTGAGTCTGCATGGATCGCTACCTACTTCACTAAGAAGCTTCTCTGGCTGAGAGTGAGCGCACCACAGAGCTATCTGTGTCTGGAGTCTGTATACTCATCCTAATATATTTTAAGGAATACTATTTCAGTTATTTTGTTTGAAGGACTGAGGATAGGATCTAAGGCCTTACCCATGCTAGGAAATCTTTCCCATTGTCCCATATTCCTAGCCATTTTACATTTTGTTTTGAGGCAGTGTCTTGCAAAGTTGTTCATGTCTGTCTTGAACTTACTCTGTAGCCTATATAAGCCTATATAAGAAATATATTCAAATACATTTCTCCAATCGTAGCATCCCCATAGCTGGAATTACAGGACTATATCACCAGATCAAGAAGATATGTCATTTTAGTATATATTTGTACACCTAAAAACTTAGAAGCTACTTATGGTAACTCAAATAAATAATTTACATATAAATACAAACAAAACTTCCAACTAACTGGAAACTTTTAAAAAATAATAAAAGCCTTCAGAAATAATTAAAGTGGTTGCTGTATGTAATAATTTACCTGTTTAAACCTTTATTTTTTCTATAAGTCATTGAGATTAATGTCAATACTTCCCACAGAGCACTGATCTATTTTCTAATCTGTACATACAAAACTTTGTTTTGTCTTTCTTTTTTGTTCCTTCAAAATAGGAAACACACACACACACACACACACACACACACACACACACCCCTCACTGTATTTCCATATGTAATAATGCCACATCCTATATGTCTTCCTTGGGAAACCATGTGCTTATTTAAAAAAAAAAAACTGTTAAATTGTTGTATTCCTTCTTTTCATTCAGTTGTCTTTTTCAGGGCCTTTGTTTTTGATAAGTCAAGAAAACGATGCTACTGGTATCCTTTCAATAGTATGTCAAGCGGAGTGAAGAAAGGGTTTGGTCATGAATTTGACCTATATGAAAACAAAGGTAACTGCCTTCTTCTTAAGCATTCAATAAAGAAATGAAGGATAAAATATACTTGGCACTACTGGCCACACAGGTCTTCCCTGTGGATGTTTTGGTCAGATTCTGATTTGTGCCACAGTCAGTTATTGAATAAGATTAAGGAAAGTGGAGCCTCTGACAATATGATGACTGTCAGTGCACAATATAGAGAAAGGCTTAAGTTAGATCCCTCTGCCTCATTAGCTTGTCTTTTCTGGATGTTCTTACCATTATAACCTGCCATTTAGGCTATTAAATCAGGGTACCTCATAATGTGGCAAACTGTAGGATTAAGATAGTGTTTTAAGTGATAATGCCTTGGTGTAGCTCATGTCATAATGGTGGTTGACAACAAAGCATGGAGATTTGGGGAAAGTAAGTTAAATTCATATAAACATGCTTAAAAACTGGTTTGAATGAGGAATTGGGATTGTTTGTTAATTTATCAATTATGAGGCATCAAATTATATATGAATGATTTGGTGTATGAAGTATATATAGTTTAAGAGCAAAATATATTAATGGATTAATTATAGAATATTACATATACATTTTACAAATTAAATATTTCACCATGTGAAATAGCAATAATGAATTGAATTTATGATAATAATCTTTTCCTATTTATTTTGTTATAAGAACCTATTGTGTCCCATTAATTTAGAATATAGATGTCAAATATAGACATCTTTATGTCAATTGCATGGATGTTTAAATAGAAGCTAATAGTAGAAAATAGAACAATTATACATATCTGAACAATCCCGCATGTATGAAGTCTAATTAGTGGTCAATCATGAATCCTTTTTTATTCAGTCCTTTTGTAGTGGCTACCTGCATATCCTATTGTCTGACATCTAATATTCCCCTGTTTAGAATTCAGCTACTTTAAAAACTGAGCTGTTAGTTAAAAATATGGAGAATAATAATTAACCCAGTATAGTTATTCTATACAAACACACACATGCACACAGAGAGGGGGGGGGAGAGAGAGAGAGACAGAGAGAGACAGAGACACACAGAGAGAGACAGAGAAAGAGAGACAGAGATACACAGAGCAACAGAGAGAGAGACACACACAGAGAGAATAAAGGAACAAAAGACAAAACAAACCCACACAATTTTATTGAGCTAGATAAGACAAATCAGTATTATTTTTTATTTCAGAGTTTAAAATAGATTTTGAAGGTAACTTAAGTTTTGTTTTTAATATTTTCTTGGGTTTATTTATTCAATCAAGTCACCATACCTTACCCAGATCAATACATAACTTAATCCAAATTAAGGATGAAGAATAATCTGAAGTTAGATTGTATCATGTATTCAAAATAAGAATTTATGTCTATTTGATGTGTTTGTTTTATATTATTCTGAAATGTGTCATGTTAAAAATACTAGGAGAAGCTTGAAGCCAAAACTTTCAGTTTTATTGGAAACTGTTTACATGACTTAATGACTTACAGGCTTAAGTGGATTCTTATTTTTCTTGTCTAGTAAGTACAGCATGTGTTTCACATAGTTCTAACATTTTCTGTGTTATTCAATAGACTACATTAGAAACTGCATCATTGGTAAAGGAGGCAACTATAAAGGGACAGTATCCATCACTAAGAGTGGCATCAAGTGCCAACCTTGGAATTCCATGATCCCCCATGAACACAGGTAAGAATAACATGAAGAAAAGAGGGCCAACCATACCTGTCTGCATGTGAACAGGCACTTATTTGTCCTCTGGGATAGCACTACCCCATCACCACTTAGTCAATACTGTTGAATTACAGAAGTCCAAAACTTTCATGAGTTCAGGATTGATTAGTACAAGCATATTTTTTAAAAATCATTATTTGTATCTGGCCTCGATTTGTAGATGTTATTGGAAATGGTTCTTTGGCCTTTCAGAGGGTACTATGTACAACTTCACAGGGAAGTGATAGACCTGTGGTATCACAAAGGATGTTTTTAAACCTTGGTAGAGCTTAGCTTTGGCTGCATGTTAAAATGGCCTAATGCAAATCTTGGAAGGGCCTACTACCCAAGATACAAACAGACCATGAGGTGAGAACCTCCGGAGTAGGGGTTGGGACAAGGCTCCAGGATATCTGGGTCTCCTTGATTCCTTCTAAAGTACCAATAAAGCTGACACCCACTAGTCCAAGCTCTTTTAACCCAGGTTGACTAGCTGCCTCATCTTTATTCTACCTGTTGCCTAAAGCCTTGAGAAATACTTTTTTCTTGGATACTAGAAAAAAATAGTATTTGAAGATCAAAACAGATAATATTCATGGGCTTATGAAATTTTAAACACCATGGAGAAAATCATAAACATTTTATAAGCACTAGAGAACTAAATGTGTCCATGGTCTCCAGATCTACTTCACGAATAATTTTAGTAAGAACTCAAAAACTTTAAAACAGCTTTACCTGGTTAGAAACTTCACTAGAAGGTTTAGTTTACCATGTTCAAGGATGGAGTAGATAGTTAACTGGACTATTTCATACATTCCTTAAACAAATAGCACAGTGGATAGTTTTATGTTCTTAGTCCTGGGTCATACAGTGATGGTAAGGGGCATTACCAGAGTACAAGCCTGGAGTTTCACACATCCAGTGTGTGTAGCAACCTTTCTACTTGAGATTGTGCCTCTATCCGTAATATACAGGTTGTGATATTGTTTGCAGTAGAAAAAGATGATATTCACTCCTTTCTACTTTTGAAAAGCACATGTTTGTAAAATGATTGACTTAGTTTTAGCAAGCAGATATGAATTAAGCAACTCACTTATGTGTAAAGAAAAAGTTAAGTTGTTCCATGCTGTGATGAAGCCTCCGGCCTTTGCCTTATGAACCCTAACTAGTGACTGTCCAAGTTGAAGAGTTCCGTAGTATTTCAAAACAGGAAACAACGTGTTTCCAAGTTATTACAACAGTTATAAACCAATATCTCTGAAACATGGAATTCCATCTAGCTTAGAAAGCAAATAATACAACTAGTTTTGTTCTCCCTTAGGGGTATGCGTACTGAAGAAAACCCACTGGTTTCATAGGTAGACCTAAATTTTCATAAACAAAGGAATACCACCAAAATGAGTCATTAGAGCAGAAGAGTCTGCAGGACTCCCCAGCAGAGGTTGTATTTCAACCTAAATTCTCTACTAAATTATTAATAAATGTGAACTGAATCTCCCTGGGAGCTAGCTTTCCTATCCAATCAGGTCTTTTGCCAAGGAACATTTTCTTGTAATTTAAAAGTATACAGTGGAGGGTATCTTGTATAGTATTCAAATCCCCCTTTTATTTAATGAGGTAAATATTTAATTTTCATCAATTGGAATAGCTTCATAATAGCTTGACTCTTAAATTAGGTGCTAACTAAAGATTAATTTTATAGGTAGTGGAAAAAGAAACACGTTTTTGTCTAGCAGAGTGATTTATTGTTGACTTTCTAAATAGAAATATTTTATAAATGGCTTAATGGAAAGATGATGATAGATGTTGAAATTAGTATAAAGCTTAACAGAAAAATCAGGTGACCTGATATCTGCATCTATATCCTTCACTGGCCTCCTAGCATTCATTAGTGGAGCAGATGATAGACTAGATCAAGTTTCCTATGAACACCATTTATATTAAAAGAGAGAGAAAAATGGGGGGGGGGCACCCAGAAGATCTAGTTTATGGTTTAGAATATATTTGGGTATAACCCAGTTTTAAATGTTTTTATTCACTTATCTCTCTCAAACTTTGCTAACAGCAAGGACAGAGATAAAAATAGCATCCGTGTGAGTAACAGCTCAGTACAGGCCCCCCAGCCTGGCACAGGCCCTTTATGTAACACATTCTCAAAACATTTGTCTAATGAGCACCTAAGTGGAAGAGTGAGCAGGGCTTCATACCCTGGCCGAGCATGAGTTGTTGAAGATGATCACACTGAACACCTTGCATGTAAAAGAAAGGCAGCTGGTTTGAGGGAAAGGTCAAAAACACCAAATAAAGGAATGAGAAGCTCTCGAGCTACTTTTTCCTAAGGAGGGATTTGATGCGAACTAATTCATAATTAGGAAAGCAACCATATCTCGTCTCTTCATTTTCTGATTTCACCTTCAGTGAGAATTTATTTATTTTTCTTTTTTGGTTATCTTTAGTTTAAATTTCTATTTTTATTCTCTGATTCTTTCTACTTATATATTTCTTAAAAAAAACAAAACAAAACAAAACAAGGAACAAAAAGACTACGGCATTGCTTTTTCACAACATTTTAAATTTTTCTGCTCCAAGCCTCACATGTAAATCCCACCTCCTGCCCCCACTCTCTCTGGAACTCTAGATAGCGAATGAGAATATATTAAACATGATCTTAGTTGATATTTTATTATATTTTTATTTTACTGGACAATTTTATTTTATGATTTGAGAGTTTTTTCCTTTTATTGAAAATAGATGTATAGTCTCACACATTATATTCTGATTCTGTTTTCCCCTTCCTCTCAGTCCCTCCTCTTCTCCCCTTCCATCCAGGTCCACACCCTATCTGTCGCTCATTGGAAAACAAACAGACTACTATGAGATAATAAAATAACAAAATAACAAAATAAAATATAAAAAGACAAACAAAAATTATCACATCGCAGTTGGACAGGGAAAACAAACAGAAGGAACAGAGCCCAAAAGAAGGCACACATATCAGGGGCCTACTTGTATGTACATTTGGGAATTCCATAAAACACTAAATTGGAAATACATATCGGGAGGTCCTGGTACAAATCGTGCATGTCCAGTACATGCAGCCTCAGACTCTGAAAGCATTAGTGTCTTAAACAAAATATGGGTAATAAATAGTTGTCTGGGGAACTTCATTGTCACCCCAGCCAGGTGATGTGTACGTATGATACAATGATTACTAATAACCAATATTACTACTACTTTCTCCGAATATATTGTTACTAGAGAATTTTGTTAAATAAGTTTGATTGATGAGTTACTTCATCAATATGCAAAGCAAATGACAGATTAATTTCTGCTAGAGAAGTATCCTGTTATACATTTATTATAACATTTGGAAAAGTGTCAAAATGAAGTAAAATATATTTCAGGCAATAATGCAAAGGCAAGATATATACACAAAATGATAGAATGATGAGCTACGATAAAAAGAAGACAAATAGCTCATTTTTGGAAAATCGATTCTTGTTACACCTTTCAAAATTATCATTATCCTTAATTACATTATAGCTTCTGTCAGTCACATGACCTAACGCTTTATTTTTATGTCTTCTTCTCAAAATGCTGGTGAAGTAAGGATAGGAAAGCTTTATTGAGATATACTTTGCAATTGCTTAATTCTTCCAACACTAGTATGGTTCCTTGCACATGTTTAGTAATATTGTAGAATTGACTAGTTTTGATCACTGATTCGTGCATTCAGAAAGTCTGAATCTGGTGTGTGTTCCTTAGTGCTTAGACAAAAGCTTTCCCTTGCGAAATGTTGCTTGGAATATGATGTCAGTATTCATTCTGTGGTTTAACATCTATACTTTTAAAAAAATATTTTCTTTATATTTTCCTTGTAGAGTAATATATAATAAATTTAAGTGTTGCATGCGATATTTTGATTCATGCATATGACCAGCTCAGGATAATTAGCATTTCCATTTCTCAAATAGAATGTCACTGGAAAGAAAACACATTTGAATTATATTTACTGAGAGATTCTTAATCTTTGTATTTACACAGAATTTTGAGGCCAATAAAAGTAGAAGCAGCTTTTAGCAAACACCCAATTAACCACTTATTATATGATTGGGTTGAAGAGTTTTACTTGTATTGCCTATTGAGGAATGTTCTTCTCTGATGTTTTGTAGCAGAGCAATATAGGATCTGATATTGCAAACATCACAAAAATAAAAGGCTTTCTTTGACCTTTCCTCTTGCTGGAGGATACCTCTGGGATCACAGCGCAATATTAGATCTTCAGATATTTTAGGTGTATTTTTTAAGTTGATCTCAATACAACCAATGACATACACTTGTAGGCTAAAATTGAGAACACCAAATCTTGACCTCAGCCCTCATTATCAAAAATTTTTGAAGAAAAACAAGCCAATTGTTTCTTTGTTATGACAATGACAATGAGTAGGGCATGATTAAATATAGTTAATATAGTTAATATGAAGTCTAAGTTGTTACAAGTTCTGGGTTTTCTTAGTGAGCTAATGCTTTGGGGCAGTTAAATTATGTGCTGCGGTCTCACAATTTGTATTGGGAAAGAACTGAGAGTGGTTTTCAGGCTTATTTTGATCCTGTTTCCTCCCCACCCCCACCCCTGCCTCCCGATATGATATAGGGTTTCTCTGTATAGCCCTGGCTGTCCTGGAATTCATTTCTTAGACCAGGCTGGCCTCGAACTCAGAAATATGCCTGCCTCTGCCTTCCAATTGCTGGGATTAAAGGCGTGTGCCTCCACTGCCTGGCTGACCTTGGGTCCTTTATTCATTCTATATCATTAATCTTTTTCTCAGTTGTGAAGAAACACAATTCTGTATGAGAGAGGGGGGGGGGGGATCCTCATGAGGAAAACCGTATACAAGCAGAAAATGGCCCTGGATCATCAGGGTAAGGATGAGATCTGGCAAGCCAACTGCAGAGATGGCTCAGTGTTTACTAGGGAGCCTTTGGGTCTGCATATATTGATTATGATTAGATTGTTGAACTAGTACTTTATAAAACACAATTGTATTTCTGGATATTTGGGCTTGAGGAAATTCAGAGGTTAGTAATTATTAATTTAACTTGGGATACAGAAGTTCTCACTGAGCTAATGCCCTGGAGGGGTTAATTATGTTCTGGGGTAAATGAAAATAAATTCAAGTATTTTAAAGAATATTGGATAATCGAACTACAACTACATGAGATAGAAGAGTTTCTCTACTTTTGGGAAAAAGCAGCTAGTATAATTAATAGGTCAACACTAAAGTTGCATGCTCTTATACTGTGATGATTATCATTTTAAAACTAGCTTTTTACCTTCGAGCTATCGCGGTAAAGACCTACAGGAAAACTACTGTCGAAATCCTCGAGGGGAAGAAGGGGGACCCTGGTGTTTCACAAGCAATCCAGAGGTACGCTACGAAGTCTGTGACATTCCTCAGTGTTCAGAAGGTAAATGAACCTGAATATCACATGGGGTGCTACCCCGATGTGTGTAGAACTGTAACGCATATTAAAGGCTAACAACTGTGAATCAGTTACAATGGCTACGCTGTTCATTCAAGTGCAAGTATGGCTAGTGTTCTCACACAATGTGTCACAAACGTGTGGTCAGCAGATTCATGTAAGATTATAGAGCCAGTTACCAATGTGAATTTCACTAGCAGCTGGGGCCATGTTTCTGGGAAAAGAGCTACGGGCCTTTACCTGTTCACTTAAGCATGACTACCTCTAATTCTCTAATCATAGACCACCAGGGAGGACCTGGAGTCTAGGTCAACCTTTTCGGGTCACATGTAAGATATCTCACATATCGTATATTTACATCACAGTTCATAACTGTAGAAAACTACAGTTATAAACGTCAATAATTTTATGGATTGGAATCCCCACAACATGAGGAACCACTGACCTAGATAAAATAAGACCTTTATTAGTCATTTTGGTGCTATTCATACACCATCTGCCTCTGAAGAAATGGGATTAAAACAGCTCTGATGTGTCACAGCCCAGGTTATATAGATTCAAGAGACAATATGCCAGGGTTCATTGAAACTGTGTGATTTTGGTGAAATGTGACTGCAACCAAGTGCGAGGCATGACTGGAGTGCAGTACCATTCAAAATGGAATCTGGGAGATGAAGGCTTGGATCCTAAGGTGCCTTGAAGGCCAGCACCTGAGCCATATTCTCACCTCTTCTTGCACAGTGTTTTAAGTGTCAAAAAGTTTTATATTTGCTTTTGCATTGGAAAACTGAAAGACCAGCAAGATGGTAGAGTGACCATTTTGGCATTGTATACAGTTTGATTTTTCTCAGTTATTTGGCTGTGGAATAAGCTGGGTTTTTCAGTTCTGTCGAAACTCCTATGATTTCACAAATCCAGCTGAAACACAGATTCAATCATTTTCAGATTTATTAGGATGTTGAAGTACTTGGGGAAGGGAAGAGGCTTCTGGAACTCTATCCATTTCGACAGTAGGATATCGTACCTGTTTATTAATCAAGTATTTTCTATATCCTCCATGAGTATCCATTTCATATCATGTTTCTATTTATCCCCTAACAAGTAAAGGCATTGTTAGCTAATTGTCATGGAGAAGGTGAATCTGTTTGTCGTTGGTTAAGTTAAAATCCTTGACCTCATGTGCTGCAGACACTTGGTCTCTGTAATTTCTTGCTCTCCATTCCATGTCATATTCTGTTCCCTCCAAACATCTTTATTGTTTTCTTTTCTTTTAAAAATAATAAACTTATTTGTGATAACATTATGAATAAGTCTGTTTTGTATGAGTAAGTCTGCAATTCATATTTGTCTCAAAATTACACATGAAGAAAATAAACCCCTACGTTTAGGAAAATCTCTACAATCATGATTTTCTGAGACTGAGAATCTTTGACAAATTTATTTATTGGTTTTGTTTGGTCTAAGAAAGTATTTTTGAGGGCAGGCAGTTTTTAAAAACTATACAGCCTAACTTTTGTATTACCTTCACAGTTTTTAATGGGTTGTGATTTTCAATGACCCCCCTGTTTTATGAAATACATTGACATTTATTCTCAGAGGTAATGTTAAAAAAAATGTTCTAGGAAAGAAGTGTTTTAAAACACTCCCATTTTTAGTTATCCTTAATAGAATGTATTTCCTTAAAATCCTTAGTAATTTGAGGTCATGACACATCTTGTGGAGGAGAACATTTTTCATTAGTGTGAAAGATATCTAATACTGTCAGTCACCCTGTCACTATAGGTTGCACATAGTTCTGACAACAGAAGAATAAACATCTAGGAGAAGTGAATAGACACCTACCCCATGGGCTAGTCACATTCCAGGCATCATGAGTTGAACAGTGGAGTTTTAAATTTGAACTAAAATGAGCCAGGCTTTGTATGTAACTTAATGAAGGGAATTCAAAATAAACAGCATTGTCAATGCACCTATGAATAATAGAGCTATTGATAAAAGGGATATTATGAAGCATAAAACCAATATACATATGATGTGAATAGAATTAGGATAAAGAACTCAAAACCCATTGCTTAGACAATATGATGAGTTGACTGTCTCTATTACTCAGTTTAATTTATTAATTATTAAGCAGTAAGTTGAAAGGTTACCTCATTATGAATGAGTTAGTAATTACCAAATAGCTTTATATATTTGAAATACAGTAAAATCCCATGTCGAAATTTTGTTTTGTATTTTTTAAAAGAGGGACTTCTCAGGCCTCTCAGAAGACTTCTCCATTTTCTTCACCAGCAACAATGGTCTTACCTTCTAAAACACAACATTTTTTTTTCAAATCGTTCCTTTGTACTTTATCAATTTTTACCTAGATTTTAAAGCCTGAGAAAATCTACTTTCCTAAAAATTATTACTTCATATACTTAGAAGGTTAGAATAGATCACAAAGTGAGGCCCTGGGCCAACACCATCAGTACGTTCTAGGACCTTATCATTGGTAACCTAGCCCAAACCTGCTTAACAAGGATTTGACCTTTAAAGGTGAATTTTATGCACATTAAGTATGGAGGCACATTGATCTACCACATTTGTTCTGGAAAGTAGCCATGTTATGTGGTCATTAATTTCATCTATGTAGCAATTTTTTCCTAATGCTATTAAAAATCTAAGTCTGAAAATATTTTATAATAATTCCCATAGAAATGCTTCCCAGAAAATAATTATATTCAATTTTATTAGCAGATATATTATTACAAACTGCAGAAACCAGTTATGAGTAGTACATTACAATGCAATTTGGACATTGGGGAGGCTTATGTGTTATGTGAAACTAAACTTAGGTAATCTACATGTTTTACTAAATTCAAAGGAGCAAGCAACAATGATAAATGCTGCACCATTTTCATTGAAAACATCAAACCTCACTTCCCCTTAAATAAAAGGGGATTACTAAATACATTTGTTCCATTCATATGGAAAGCTGCTCTGTGATGAGGCCTAACCCATGTGGAGCTTTTTAATGTGGAAACAACCATAATTAGCCTGAACACCTTTCTTCAGCTCTCACAACACCCTCACTTACAGTTCAGGTGCCCCTTGATGGTATTCTGGGCAACCGCCACATCACAGGGAAGGAACTGAACTAGTCCCTTGTCTTACTTCACAAATTATCCTATATGAGAAGAAAGGAGATGAACCAATCCAATGTAGGGATCATAGATTCCAGACAGTGAATAGTTAATGTCGTGTGACATTATAAAAGTAAACATTTCAAAAGAGAACATCATTCTCATGTCACATACCAAAACATTCCCAATATTTATTAGGCAAGAATCCAGTGGATAAATTAATTATAACATTAATGTCTTTCCTCACTTCAGAGAAAGTTAGATGATCAGTGCTCACAAGATACAAATGATGTGTGTGGGGAAGTTGGCCGGATTCGTAGGCGAGCCAAGCAATGATTTATTCCACAGGATGCTTGCTGTGTTACAAATCAACCTTCTGTTTGAGAAATCTCATTTGCAGCTAGTTGATGTGACTCTGTTCTCAGTGTGACTTGAGACCAGCCAGAGGTGAACAATTAATTCACCCACAGAATCATCAGTATGATCCTGCATAATTAGATCAGCTTATACATTTTTAAAAGAGTGGGTTCGCGGAGTTCAGTAGCAGGTCATCTTCTGTCCTAAGGTAGGTAAGAATGTTAGCTTGCCCACCTACTCAGCATGAACACTTACTAACAGAATGGAGATGTAATTGTGTATATATAGAAGCTTGTGTTATTTAAGCTGTAGCAGGCCAATTGTTTGGTCTCTTAAGTATATCAACTCTTAATGGACTGTAGTAATATAATATATACTCAGTTGAAGTCATAAGATCTTGTATGTGTTCAGATGGCAAGTTGACAGAAAAGTACTATGCTATTCATGACGTAGACATTGAAATCTCGCACAGTAGTTCATGAGGGAACATTCTGTTATTGTCGATCTTATATGTCCAATTTTGATGTATTTTTAAATAGTTATCAGAAATTAGGCAGTATTCTCTCCTTATGCTAAATCTGTATGGCACTAACTTAAACATATTTAAATTACATGATATATTCCATAGGTATTACTTTATACAGCTATTTATGGGCATAAGATCCCAATTTAAAAGTAGAATGGTATGTACAGCTGTATGATTTTTAAAATAATGAATTAATTTATTGTTCTTTAAACAGGGCAATGGTCTTGATTTTACTACTAGAAACAATTAACGTAGCATACTTTAATTTTATTAGTTGAATGCATGACCTGCAATGGTGAGAGCTACAGAGGTCCCATGGATCACACAGAATCAGGCAAGACTTGTCAGCGCTGGGATCAGCAGACACCACACCGGCACAAATTCTTGCCAGAAAGGTAACATCTCACCAGATCTTGCTCCCATAGATCTCTGTCTTTACAAACTGTTGTTCATTCTGTAGCAAACCTCCATGGAAAATCTCCTTCTGCGCTTTCCTTATGGGACACAGACAGATAATGTGGAATTAGCCTTAATATTCTGGCTTCTGCCAGGGCTGCTGGAGGCTTTGGGTTTGCAGACAATAATCTTAGGGTGATAGGATTTATGAGCAGACATTTGAGAACAGTAGCTTCATTTTTAGTTTAGTTGCTAAAGTCAGGAAGATTTTGAGCAAAACTGACAGTGACGTGCAGATCAGAAACAGTAGCAGAAGCCTCCTCTTGTTTCCCGTAGCAATAAACAGACAAAAACAAAACAAAGCAAAACAAAAACAGTCTAATGTGGCTTTTAAAGTAATGACTATAACGATAGGACAAGCCTTTCAGCAGATAGTATATTACAAACTACAACCAAGTTCCATCTAGCATCTTCTAGATACTTAGGTCCCACGTCTAATACCTTAACCAGTTCATGCCCATGAAAACAACAATGATACAAAACAGTCTACTGGCTGCTTTAACTTCCTTTTTTTAAAAAAAAACTGCCAACAGAAACATTTATTTCATATGAAAATTTTCAGTTAGAAAAAGAAACAGAATGGAATTAATTTATAATAAAGAATTAAGATGAAAATAATTAGTCTGTTTCCGTCTTCCTTTTGAAATTGGAATACAATATTTTTATTTTTTTTCTGTTTTTGTTTGTTTATTTCTTTTTTGTTTTTGTAAATAGAATTTAAACTGTGTTTTTCAAGAATGCATGTCATTCCTTTTAAATAAGAACAGAAAGGATATGGTAGCAATTAAATTCCAATCACCAGTTCAGGATGCTGCTAATTTAATGGGAGGTGAGATGTGGAGAAAGTGGTGTTGTGGAGTTTGTCTCTGCTCTGGTAGGGGTGAGGGCATGACCTAGAAAGGCTCCACTTCCAACACTGAGCTGTCATCAGTGGCAGAGCTATTCAGTTTGAAGTTTGAGCCTATCCTAGAAAAGAACCTGCTCATTTAATGAGCATTCTATGCAAGGTCATGTTTATGGAATTTGTCTTTAATTGGACTCTGAGAAAAAGAGATGCAGTTGGCGGTCCTAATTGGTAGACAGGTCTAACATGAACCTAACTTAGGAACAAAGAGGACCCCTATTGTATCGTCTATGGAATGTGTAAGTTAAATTGGACAGTTAGGGACTTCCAGGTCCTATAATGGTTAAAGGATGGAAACTTGTCCTTTTTCTAACTCCAGCATCCAAGCTAAGTGGAAAACCATTGTGTGACTTGAGGATCGTGTGGTGTCTCCAGGCAGATTTACATGACACTTTTCTTGGTGTGGTTTGCAGATATCCTGACAAGGGCTTTGATGATAATTATTGCCGCAATCCTGATGGCAAGCCGAGGCCATGGTGCTACACTCTTGACCCTGACACCCCTTGGGAGTATTGTGCAATTAAAACGTGCGGTAAGTTAGAGACAAATTTATTGCTTCCTTTTTCCCTAACAGACTGGATCTAAGCAGTCTTTAGTAGGGAGCTAGGTTAACACATTTTTTTATTTGATATCTATCTTAGTATGTACATGTAGCAATTGTTTTGAAAGGGATACATGCACAAGTGTACACATAAACCCATTTATATGTACACAATGATGATATGCTCGCAGTTTAATGATGACAAGAAATTAAAAAGTCAAAAGTTAAAAGGGAGAGAAAACAATCAGGGAATATGTGCACGGTACAAAGTTCTTGTGTCTGTAACCACTTCAGAGTTTACCACCTTCTCCTGGATCTTTTCTCTCCCAATGGTCTCTGAGTTTGGAGCTTACACTGTCATCTGATAGCAAACCTCGTTTGGACAAAGGCAGACCCTGTCTGGGGAAAACTATGCCTCATTGGAGCTTCGCACCATGCCCTCCACCTCTAGAGTGTGGTGTCTTCCCTCTAGCTAGTGTTTAGACAAAATGTAGTCTAGCTACATTTTGTTTCAACTTGCTATATTCCTCTACTCTGCTTCTGGATTCTGGCCTGTAGCTAAATGCTCATGATACAAGCTAAATAACTTACCTTCCTACTTGTGTTCTCCCTTTAAATTTGTGAATGTGGTCCTCTCTTTTCTAGACAACCCACGTTTATCTCTTCTTTCAGGTTTTACTATGTAATAAAAATTAGAGACGTGCTTTTACAGTCTAAGCTTTGAGATCAGTATAATTGCACACATTTATGAAGATGTATAATGTTGTAAATTGGCTTGCCAATTTAAAGCTATGTATTGCAACAGAGAGATATATAAAGAAATGATTTCTATAAAATCATGTACCTGCCCTCAGCATAACACAAAATTATGACATTCATGGGTAGATATTTGGACATTTCCCTGGACCAGCTTGGCGAGGAATGTCTTCCGCATAAGGCTTACAACATTATTTGGAATGCTGAACTGTCAGTGTAATTTTAGACCCACTAATGATATATAGCCCTTGGGCAAGTCAGAAAGGCAATGAACGAGAGAGGACCTGGCATATGTGAAGTCATCACAGAGCCTGGAGGCCTCTCAGCTGATACACAGTGTTCCAGGGAGATTCAATCATCTGTTTTGTCCTTTAAAAATCTAAGATGGCTCCTATGACAGTATTGCTCTGTCAAGACTGGATTAGTTCCACCCACTGACTTACTTAATCATACTCAACCTTCTGTCTTTTGAGATCAGTGAGATACAATGTACCAATTGTTTCTCTTTTATTGTTTGTGATCTAGGCATTATTAAAATCTTTTCCTAGAACACAGACTAGCAAATAAACCCATGAATACACAGAGAAAGAACCCATGAATGCACACTCACACTGCATAAATACAGGTTGACATGTATACTCATACATACACATTCACTGTATGACTGGTACAGGTATCCTGGGAAACCTGAATGCCGCTCCCCTCTGTGGTTCTAATTCAAATCATAAGGGTGTTTTTTTAAAGGAAGTTTGGAATAAAAAAATAAAGAATGTTACTGTCATTATTTTCTTTTACTAATTTTTGGAACACAAGCACTTATCTAACACAATTTGAATTTTATTCTAATGCATTCCCTTTAAGTTTATAAACACTAGAGACACTGATAAAATACATGTGAGATTACATTAAACATATTTGTGACATTTATCAATATGGATTGTTAATTGTTTTTGTCTAGTTATATAGGCACATAATATATACATATGCACTGGTATGTATGTCTTATAATCACGGGAAATTTAACAACTCAATTTCAATATAAAGTTATTTCAGAGCAGTATAATGAGGTGAGAAAGAAGAGACACTCCCTCAAAAAGCTCATGACTTACAAGCTATGAAGCAATAGAGAATAAATTAAAGGAAAAGGCTGTGAGACAACAAAGTGGGGAAGGTTGTAAACAATATTCAGGAGGTGTAATGTAAAGTAGATACTCAGTTTGTGAGTAGCTAGCAATGGCAAGAAGATACAGCATAGTTTGCCCAGGGTATTGTGTAGATGTGCATGTGAAAGGTGAAGAAGGATGGGGAGTTCCTACATTAGAGGAGATAAATCGGAATCCACTCTCCTATATGATATTGGAGAATGCCATTAGTGACATTGGCTGTGAGGCAGTGTCAGCCGGCAGGCAGAGAACAACAAGGCTCTGGCCCCTTTCTATGGGTTTGGATTTGCTGAGCAACTGCTACGTGTCACACACTTCATTGTAGCAAAGGAAGAAAATGAGCCTGAGCTGGACAAAGTTCTGTGAATCCACTGAAATCCCAGAGCTTTAGTATGAGCTGCCAAAGCATAGCCGACATTGTCTTGATAGGGAAATTTGTGACTTTCAGGATCATGATTCAAACGGTATTTCCATTTCTGATGAATGAACTCCAAATGAGTGCCTGCCACTTCTTCTAAGCACTGTTCTCTAGTCAGTGCGTCCCCGGAAGTAAAGGGTGGATGCTACTCACTGTCTGTAAACTTGTGTCTAGGCGCTCTACAGAAGGTTTCTTCACCTTCTTTCACAACATATTCTTCACAAAGAGATTTCCCCATAAATGTCAGACGCCTTCAAACATTTCAGCTCTATAAGTTTTGAGAGTCACAAGCATATGAAAATTTAAGGTATTACAAACAGATAAGATTGCAAATCCCGCGCAACGACTGGATGGACTGCCAGGTTACGCTTTTCTCTGGGGCAAGTTTATATTTTAAATGTTTGTTCTGTATATTAGTCATAAATAATGCTAGTTGAGATTAATTGTATCAGCTGCATTTGTCTGTTGGTGCTTGTGAAACTCTCTTATGACTAGCATCCCTTAAAAAGCTTCACTGATTGTTTAAGTCAATTTA
>JADRCD010216824.1:15016-28361 GCA_019843815.1 Montemys delectorum
ACACCAAGCAAAGATCATAGGAAAACATATACAGTTGGATAAGTGGGGTTAGTGATTCTTACTTCAGTAAGTCTTCCACCTATTAGATGCATGGGTAATTCTCCAAAACAGTATTAGAATTCATAGGACATAATTTCAACTTATGTTAGTTGATTTTGGAGAGTTGGAGGAGATAGCATTTTGGGTGTTGTCAGAAAGTGGAATGGATTCGTGATCTTGGTGTACTTTTTAGTTAGGAATAAGGAGATATGAAACAGGGATATATAAAATTTGGTTAATTAGTATGAAAACTAAAGCTACTGATAGGAACTAAGCAACAGGGTTTTGGATGTTCCCATAGTCATCATGGGGGCATGGCATTGTCTGTGTTCCAGCATTATTTCAGAGATATCCTATTTTAATTTGCTTTATGATGGTTACAAAGTTACTTTATAGCAGTGTTTTGTAAGATCATCTTGTTAAATAAGGTTCATCACTGATACTAAAACAATGGCCACGAGCTAAGAGTACCTATATTTTGTGCATGGGAGGGAAGAATACAGGCAATTTCAATCATGTACAAACTATTACCTTATACATACGTTTTTATTAGAAGTTTCATTAAGATATGCAAAGCCAACCAGTGGAATGCATCAAGATAAAGGAAGATTGGCATCAACTCAAAGAGCCAGTCCAAGCTACAGAAAAGTCTAAGTAGACAATGACATGAGAGGGTAGGAGAGAGAAGATGGTGAAGGGGCTAGGTAATGAACGCTAAAGAAGTTTGGAAAGACCATATGGAAACCTATTTTATAAACTATAGGCATATAAATATTATATATATATATATATATATACACACACATGTATATATGCACACACATAAAATAATTTAGAATTATCCTACACAAGGGATAATCCTCTTGCCAGAAGTTATATGTTACCAAACAAAAAGTCCAGTGCAAAATACGACATATCACACCTCAAGAAGTTAGTCAGACTGATGTTTCAGAGGTCCCACATATAATAAAAGTCATTGCCATTGGACTTGGTTGCACACTAAAACTTAATAGTAACATTGCTATTGCTGAAGATACCATACACTTTGTTCACAAGGCATGAAAAAAGTTGCTATTGATGAGGAAGCTGCTGAATAACTTTCATAAAAGTGAAAGAAATTATACAGGCTTCCAGGGGAGAAAATTCATCAACAGTTTTTTACCTTGCCATGAACCTTGTGAGCTTTAATAATGAGCTGCCTGGTAAGACATATCCATAGTTGCAATAGTGGCACAAGTTTTATGGTAGTAACCAACTTCTTTTTATTGGATGTAAGGCCTTCTCCACAAAAGAAAGTGAGTGCCTAGTATTGTAAATCTGTTGAAGAATCAATGGAAGCTCAAAGTTCCCAAGGGTCAGCTTATTACTATTATTTTACTAAATATGCGTAGTAACTTTGTCTTCCAAACTTTCTTTCAAATGCATATTGATATACCCATAGTTTACTACCAGTCTTAGAATTCATCAGTTTTCTGTACAGTGAACAACACTTAATATAGAAACTTACAATTAGGCAAAGCAAGGAAAAATAAATGTCCGAGAAGTACTTAAATGCAAATCCATCATCTATTAAAAACAACAGCTATTAAAAACAATGAATTTATGAAATTCCTAGGGAAATGGATGGATCTGGAGAGTATCATCCTGAGTGAGGTAACCCAATCACAAAAAAACACACATGGTATGCACTCACTGATAAGTGGATATTAGTCCAGAAGTTCGGAATATTCAAAATATAATCAACAAACCACAAGAAACTCAAGCAGAAGGAAGACCAAAGTGTGGTCTTCGTTCCTTCATAGAAGGGGGAACAAAATACCCATGGAAGGAGTTGCAGAGACTAACTATGGAGCAGAGACTGCTCCACCTGGGAATCCTTCCCATATTCAATCACCAAACCCAGACACTATTGTGGATGCCAGCAAGTGCTGGCTGACAGGAGCCTGATATAGCTGTCTCCTGAGAGGCTCTGACAGAGCTCAACTAATACAGAAGTAAATACTCACAGCTATCCATTGGACTGAGCACAGGGTTCCCAATGAAGGAGCTAGAGAAAGGGACCAAAGAGCTAAAGGGTTGTAGCCCCTTAGGACAAACAACAATATGAACTGATTAGTATCCTCAGAGCTCCCAGGGACTAAACCACCAACCAAAGAGTACACATGGTGGAACTCATGGCCCCAGCTGCATATGTAGCAGAGGATGGCCTAGTTGGTTATCAATGGGAGGAGAGGCCCTTGGTCCTGTGAAGGTTCTATGCCCCAGTGTAGGGGAATGCCAGGGCTAGGAAGCAGGAGAGGGTGGGTTGGTGAGCAAGGGCAGGGCAGGGGGCAGGGTTTTTTTTTTTTTATTTAAGAGGGGAAACCAGGAAAGGAGATATCATTTGAAATGTAAATAAAGAAAATATCTAATAAAAATATGGAAAAAACTAACTTAAAATTTTAAAATGCTGTAAAATGAACATGAGAACTCTCTAGTAGACATTTGTTGAAAAAATGCTTACTCCAAATTATATATTCAAATTAGAATATGGAAATCAAAATTTTAGTTGAAAATCTGTAACTTCTTTATGATTAAAAAAAAAAACAATTTTGCTGTGTATTTATTCACAGTCAGAGTTTCATCACATCCCTAACCTACTAAAGGGAAACATTCTGGCTTTGCCAATCAACTCTATCACTCATGTATCCATCTGACCTTTAACAGCCTGTAAATCAGTGAGCCCAGAGACTCTACTCATGACCCTACATCGCCTGAGGACAGCTCCTAGTAAAATCTAAGCTTTTATTAGAGATGAGAACATCAACACTGTCACTGACCTCCCAGGGTCTATGGGGATCTACACTGAGTTTGGCCAACAAGACCAGGGGTCTCGTCTCTTCCAAAGCTCTCCAATGACTTATGAGCCTGTGGTGTTGATGTTTTTATCCAGGAGCATTGCCAAAGAATAACTCTAAAAGTCTGAATGTGATATTACAAATGGATTTCCCCAATTAGGTTCCAAGTGGATCTTGTTTCAGTTTGCTTTCTATTGATGTGATAAAAACAACAACCACAGAAAAAAAAAAAAAAAAAAAAAAAGAGAAAGAGAAAAGAAAAAAGGAAAGAAAGAGAAGAAAATTAAAGGAAAGAAAAGAAAAACACTATCCAAAAGCAATTCAGAAGTAGATAGTTGATTTACACTTTCTTATCACTGTCCATCTTTCAGAGCAATCAGGGCAGGAACCTGCAGGTAGGAACTGAAACAGAGACCAAGAAGAAATGATGTGAATGGCTTGTTCTCTGTGTCTTCTTCAGTCTGTATATTTTTTTATACAAACTAGGATCACCTGCCAAGGGTTACACTATTCATTTATAAAAAAAAGTGCCCCCACTAACTTATCTATGGGCTACTGTGGTGGAGGCATTGTTTCCACGAAAGTTTTCTCTTACCAGCTGCCACTTCCTGGGTTCCTGCCTTGGCTTTCCCCTGTAGCTGACTGTAATCAGAATTCGTAAGCCAAAATAAGCCCTTCCCTCACCAACTTGCTTTAAGTGTCTTATTCCAACATCAAAAAGCAAACTAGGACAATGTGCAATGAAAACAACATGTTCTGTATCTTAAATATATGTAATAAAATGTTGAAAGAAATTATTACATAACAAAATTCTCTCATAATTAATAAAATAATACATGAAGATTATTTTCTGAGTAACATTAATCTTAAATCACTTCTTAAGGAGACAAAAATGGAACTATCATAGTATAAAAATGGATGGTTTTAGAGATATAAGGATAAAGATTTTCATTAATTTAGTAGTTAGGGAGGGGAGCTTCAAAAATATATTCTAATATGGCATGCAAATGATAATTCCATGAAGTTACTTTCAAGATTCCTTGATCTATGTAAGTTGGCTTGAAAGATGGTGGGCAGGCTGTAAAAGTGACTGGAAACAACCATGGGTGTTTGGAGTTGCTGATAAGCTGTCTCAGCAACAACTAATTCACCTTTATTGAATGAACAAGTAGTTCAGAGTTCTGTCAGGCAGGAGCTGAACAAATTTTATAGGGATCATTTTGAAGTCAGTAGGAGTCTAGAGCAATACCCTTAACAATGTTGGGGTTGAATGGTTTGGGTAGCAGGTTACAGCTGTCCAGAGGTTTTCATTCTCTTTTCTCTCTTCTTTAAAGTGAAGTAGGCAGAGTTACAGTAAAAAGAAGAAAACGGTTATATTTAACGAATGAGACTTCTTCCACGCTTGTTTGTTTCCACTTACAGATGGGATATAAGAGAATCAGCAAAGGCAAAGGGAGACTTCTAGCTGTCAAGGAAACCCCACATAGGAGGTGTCGTGGTGGGCCCAGGTGGTGGAGAGGAAGAAGAGCAAGATGCTCAACTAGAAATCCATGCCAACCTCTCACTCGAGGCCGTGAGTCTCTGGGAAGCCGAAAATCTACTTCCCTGGGTGAGTTCTGGAGCCAATTAAATGTGAACAATCCTCACAGCTGTACCTGTTCCTAAAGCAGTGGGACAGGACATAGTGAGGAATTTTAATACTCTTCTCAAGTCATAGAGAGAAGCTGACTTTATTTTGTAAAACGCTTACCCTTAATCATGCAGGCTTCATCTGCCTCATCTATAAGCAGAAGTCGTCCCCTAACCAGTCCTCATATGGATGCCATTATGTTTCATCAAGTCCAGAAAGTACTCTTCCAGGGAGAAAATTCACATGAATACATCACTTCTTCTAACCTAATAATGAGATCTTGACTTCCCGATAAATTCATATGAAAATATTGTGACCAGCAGAACAGTTCTTAACCTTCCTAATTCTGCCACCTTTAATACAGTTACTAATGTTAGGGTCATCCCAACCATAAAATTATTTTTATTGCTATCACATAACTGTAATTTTGATACTGCTATGAATCATCATGCAGCATATCTGATACGTGATCCCCGAAGACATCATGACCCATAGATTGAGAACCACTCCACTAGAGGAAAAAGTTTTAATGCTCCTGTCAATGTAAATATCTGATACGCAGGATATTTGATATGCAACTCCTTTAAAAAGGCTGTTCAACCCCCAAAGAGGTTGCAGCCCACAAGAGAAGAGGCGCTGATACAGGAACTCATGTATACTCTAAGTAAAACTACACTCACTCTTACTTATATGAACATTTAGAAGTTTCTAACAAGCATGGAAGTATATAACTATGCATCTAACATAAGTTTTTTTGTGAAAAACTGAGGAGACAAAACAGTTGGTAAATGATTGTAGTGTAACACAGGCCCCTCTAAACTGTGAAGAAAGGTATTGAGATGAGCAGCTAAATATGAAAGAAAGAACAAAAATAATGATATTCCTGGATGAATAACATTACTCAAGAGCCATATCTGGATTTTATTGTTTTTATTATGTACTTAAGTTTAATTTGAACAATGTTACTCTATAATGCTAAGAGACCTTTGTCACAAGCCTACCTCTCTCTCTCTCTCTCTCTCTCTCTGTCTCTCTCTCTGTCTCTGTTTGTCTCTCTTTGTCTGTCTCTGTCTGTCTCTATCTCTGTGTCTGTCTGTCTGTCTGTCTGTCTGTCTGTCTCTCTCTCTCTCTTTCTCTCTCTCTCTCCTCTCTCTGACACATTTCCTTCTTATCTTCACAACCAGGAAGCCATTGAGAATTTATAGTTATAAAGAAGGGATATGAAGCCTGAGCCCTGTCCCTGTTTTATTGTACTTTCTACAGCTGTACACAATTGAAATGTTCCCTAATCTTTAAAAAGCTTTCTAGTCAAAAGCCACCCTAGGAAAGACTAAGGCATAAAAGTAAATTTTCTGGAAATGGCCCACCATTTTGCATGGCTTGCTATGGGTGAGCTCTAGGATACAGGGTCCTTAGAGACTTCATCCCAGGATTGCGTCCTATTGTTGATATGCCTTTCCTGTCACTATTTACATAGCCTCATGATTTCTGGGCATCAGCCCACTCTATCGAGCAAACTTCCTACAGATTAACATGAAGATAAACTTTTATGAATTAATGCTATTTAGATAAATTTATGATTTTAAAGAATTGTTGACTTGATTCAAATAATTTTAGGAAGAAAGTTTTAGGAAGAAAGTTTTAGGAGATGGTTTTAGTAGTTTGGCCAGAAAGATAAAGTTAGAATCAAGAATAGAAGGAATGTGCCCACCCCTCATAGAATAGTATGAAAAGGCTGCAACACAATGAGCTTCACTATTACACTAAAAAGAGAAATATGTATGGTACAAATTCGTGACTATGGAAAAACATTCATTCTAGATAAGGTCTAAGAATGAAGTCATAGTGTGCACTATGTGAAACTGTTGCTTTGAACTTATAATGAGCTTGTAGAATAAAACATTGCTTTGAACTTGATTATCAAAATCATTCTGTAACTCTACTTTTGAGTAACATTTTATCTATGAGGTAATTTTAAAAGGAACTTTTGTCTAAGCAGGTACAATAAGGTCAGAGAGAAGAAATAGATTATGGCACTAGGGCTCAGCCCCATCCACTAAATGTATATCTGTATATATCTGTTTCTCTACAGGTATATACATACATACATACATACATACATACATACATCATACATCATACATCATACATACATACATGTGTATGTATATGTCTATGTATGTAGGTATGCATGGACACTTGTGGAGTTGTTGAGAAAAGTGTTTGGGCCCAACTGGGGAGTGTGTGTGTGTGTGTGTGTGTGTGTGTGTATGTGTGTGTGTGTGTCTGCATTGTCTGTGTAAATGATTTTCTCTCTTTTTCTTTCTTTTTTCCTCTGGTTCATGAAGAGTTACTGAGTCCCAAGCCTCTTGCCTAGCCATCAAGAGGTCCTTGAGCCAGAGAGAAAAAGCCCTAGCAATTAAACCTTTTTTTTCTTAATTCCCTGCTGCTGCCAGCATTAGTTTATTACCAGAAACCAGCAGCCTTTATCCACAGAATAGTAAGAAACCAGCACTTATTAGCACAAATAGTAAGAGAAAAGAAGCCAGTGCTTATTAGCACAAAATAATAAGAGGTACAAGGCTAGAGATCATCCGCCTTTGACCTTCCTCTGACACTGTGTCCCACCTCGAACCATCCATTCTAAAGACTGGAGCATGTCCCTAACACTTTTTTCATACTAGCTCATGTTACTTCGTACATTCTTGCATCCCCGGTGGTGTTTACTAAAGGAGAATTGGGACCCAAGATTCTCATTCTTTTTCTTTTCCTTCTACAGGCTGCTTTACATAGTTCCCCAATAGTGTATAAAATACATCATTTTAGATTCATGTGACTGTGGAATGCCACTAAGTTGTCTTGAAGTTAATGCCCTTCTGCTACTCCTCAGCCCTCAGGAAGACCATAGGGCCTGGAGAATTGAGAGTGAAACAAATGGCTGAAGCCAGTTCTGCAAGTAGACTTCACAGTGAATAGTTACATGCCTGGAGATATACAGTGGTACTCAAGCATCACATGGAGTTATTGCAGACATTTCCATTTGCATGCATTCAACCTTGAGTAGCAACAGCATCATGAAACAACTATTGTTGAGTACTTACTAGGGAAGTCATACTGCAGGCCCTTCACATATTGTTTCATACGTTGCCTAAGAGACAAGGGACTTAGGACTAGGTCCTCAGTAGACGATCATATATTTCTCCTTGCAATGTCCACATCTCCCTTCACGTTAAGTAGACTAAGGAATGTTATAAAAGTCTTTCCACATCTACCATGCTCATATATCACCTCTAAAATGTGATGGGGGATCAGGTACATATGTGATGCACAATATAATGTCAAGAGTTTGAGATGTGTAGCTTACTGGTTTGCCTCTGGTTGAGCTGATTGTAGCTATATCATCTGGGAAACAGAAACAACAGTGCCCACTCTATACATCTTCTGTGAGAGTACTAAGAATCCTCTGAGATTCACTGGCAGGGAGGACCAGAGAAAAGTTGTTCTCTGAAAACAAGACTCCAATCTATATTTGGAGCCCATGGATGACAAACAAGCAATGCACTGGCACCTTCAATAAGATACAGGGATTTTCTTTGTCCTACGCACATTCTAAACACAGACACAAACCAGTGATTAACTGTCTAGTAGCAATTTGACTTATGAAAGAGGACATGGGGCTGTCTGCTATGACCCCTACAGAAAGGCCCAAATGAAACCGCCCTTCTTCTTGGAGTTCAGCTCAAGCACAAAGGCACCTCAAGAGTTGACTAACTGTCAACTGTTTCAATGGGAGCTAAGTGACAGACCTTGCTTCTGCCTTTCTTGCAGTCTCATTCCAAAGCCTTAACTTTATTACACCCTGCAGTCCCCAAATTGCTATGTAGGATTTTCTGAGGACTCATCTGTAAGAACATTGTGGGCTGTGGATGTGTGCACACACTTGTACAAAAAAAAAAAAAAATACTGGTTCAGGTTCAGGCAGGAAGACTTAGTGTTTTTTTGTTTGTTTGTTTGTTTGTTTTGTTTTGTTTTGCTTTGTTTTTCTCAAATGACATATTTGAGCATTAAAAGCAATGTGTTCTGTTCTCCTGCTAGCAAGAAATAATGAAACCGCTGCACTGCCTTCACAGTAGCTCTTGCCTTTAAGTCTTGCAAAGCAGAAATGATGCTGCGTTTGTAGGCAGCGACAGCCCCCAGAAGCTGTGGGAACATTGCCAAGAGCCCGGAACAACCTCCACAGCTAATTGGGAACTGGCTTATTAGTGACACTTTTGAGAGTCAGGCTGTCATTGAAGACAAATGAAGGGAGCACAGTGGGCGCTGCAGCCTGGCATTAGGCAGTGGGAGGGAGGCCGGTCCCTGCTCCTTGCAGAACATTGCTTGTTAATTTGCTCAGACTCTGTGCTCAGCTGCCTTGCAAAAAAGCCTTGGCTGCAGGCAACACCTCATCCTCTAGTCTGCATCAGCGCTGTCCTCAGCCATCAGCATTAGAAGACTTTTGCAGCTGTTTCAAAGGTATCTTGAGTTATTTAATCCTGCCAATAAACACCTGCAATGCCTTCTTCATAGCCCTTGGGATGTGTCTGTGGTGTGTGTGTGTGTGTGTGTGTGTGTGTGTGTGTGTGCACATGCTTGAGTGCAAACACAGTTTTATCTTGTCCACAATCCATAGAAAATTGTTCTAAATTTTACAAAATTTAGCATTTTGTATAAATACTAAGAACTCAGTTAAAAGATAAATGAGTTGAAGCACTTACAAAACAAATTTTAATTAAATCAGAATTCCAGATAGATCAATTAATTAGGAAGCAACACGAGAAATGCACATCACTAGGCGTTCCAATGGAAACCCTGGGTTTACAAAAACCAGGGTTAAAGGCACTATGATTTAGCAGCTTCAGCCCCAGTCAAGCAGATGCTGTGCTCTGAGTGTTGCCTTCAGCTATCACTGAAATGGTGCTCTGGTACCAAACTGTTGTTTTGGTATGTTTCTCACACTCTGCCACTGACAGGATGGCATATAGCTTTATATAGCTAACTGTTTAGGATTTGCTAATATCCCAGCCCTCAACAACTGCAGCAAAACAATTCAAAATTAAGAGGAGATTGCTGTGTCACTCAGAACTCACAAGAGAGCTGTGTGGCCATTCATGTGCTGTGCTCTCTGCTGAGTAAAATGAGAGAATCTTGCTGTTGCTCTGTTAGGAGGAATGAAGTCTAGCTCTAGAGTCACCTCTTGGAGTTCTCCATTGCGGTGGATACAGCTCAAAAGTTGTTGCTGTTGTTGTTGTTGTTGTTGTTGTTATTTTTTTAATAACCTTAGAAATCCATCTGAGCACAGATGGGAACATAGAACACAATTCATAGACACCTGGTTATTGCTAACACTGACGGATGTCTCTCTCACTCAGCAAATCATTCTCTCAACAGTGATTTAGAAGTTGGGCATTTCCCAGATCACCTGTGATGGAATCAAGCCCTTAAAGCTTTAGGTATTTCAGCTCTCTCTACAGCTCTGGCTCTTAGCCTCATGTACAGATAGAATCATCCAGAGGCACACACTTGCACATTCCTAACTTCAGTGATAGACAATACTGGGTTAGCTTCTTACCCGATAGCTGGGCATCATCTCCCTTATTCCTTGCTTATAGCGTTTGCCTCTCACCAAGCTAATGTGTTAACCCGGGTATTAGTTATTTTTTCTTATGTTAGGAGAAGGTGCTCTGATGAAAGCAACTTAAGAGAGAAAGAGCTTATTTCATCTCACAGTTGGAAAGTAGAGTCAGTAATGATGAGGAAATGAAGACAGCAGGACCATAAGGCAGGTGGTCACATTGCAACCACAGTAAGGAACTAGAGGAATCAGTGCTGGTACTCAGCTAGCTCTCTCCTTGTATGGAATCCAGGACCCAACCAAAGAAATAGGGCTAGGGACCTCAATTAACCTAATAAACATAACCCCTCACAGTCTTGCCTAGAAGCCTGTTTCCTAGGCAGTTCTAGATCTCATCAAGTTGACAATAAAAATTAACCATTACAGTTATCAGCTTTTATAGCTCTCTTGTTTCTAGAGACACGTGAGACTACACTATGGTTGGCCTTATAACAAAACTCAAGAAAAGAAAATATGGCACAATGGTGACAGTTTTAAAATACTAAGGTGGCGATGAGACATGACTCTGGAGAATCCATGTGATAAAGTTCACAGGTGATCAAGTGACAGCTCCTCCATGACTGGGTGACCACCATTCGGATGCTGCGTCTTAGGTAGTACTTAGCTAGTACTATTACTTAGGAGCTAGTACTTAGGTAGCAATTTGACACAAAAAAGGGTTTTGGTTCTCATGGGACACAGTGATGGGTCATCAAAATGATATGGAGATGAATGTCTTTATAAAAACTCCTCTGGGATGATCACAGGAGACAGTCCTAGGAACTTATGCTAAGAGAGATGACTTGAAGACAAGTGTCTCTGGTCAAGAAAGGCTAGAGGATTTACTGGAGAACCAGAAGCTTAGCAAAGACCAGCAGCATTTGCCCTGGATAACTTTAGATTTCTTCAATAAAGTAATAATGCTCAGTATGATTTGATACCTATGCATACAGGTGTGGCATACATTTCCTGTGTATAATCCTTCTGAGTGAGGAAATCTCATCACTGATTAAGGAATTAAGCTTCTACAAGCAAAGATTTCTGTTGCTTAGGGACAAAAGTTGAGGGGAAAAAAACCCTACTTCAAATTAGGTGGGATCCAGCTCAGAGGGAGGCCCCAAGGCTTGACACTACTACAAGGCCTGTCCTGACTGCCCTCCAAAAGACCCCAAAGCAGCTAAAAGAGTCTGATGCATGTACTTATACCCAACCAATGACCCCTGTAGTTGAATTAGGGGAAATCCAGAAGAAGCTGAGGAGAAGGGTAACCCTGTAGAAGGACAGGCAGTCTCAATTAACCTGGACCCCTGAGAGAGATCTCTCTGACTCTGGATCACCAACCATGCAGCATACACCAGGTGATATGAGGCCCCCAACACATATACAGCAGAGGACTGCTGGGTCTGAGTTCAGTAAGAGAAGATACACCTAACCCTCAGGAGACTGGAGGCCCCAGGGAGTGGAGAGATCTGGTGGGGTAGAAGGGCATCCTCTTGGAGACAAGGTTGGAAGGTATGGGATGTGGAACAGTAAGAGGGTGGACCCAGGAGGGGATAAAATCTGGAGTATGAAATAAAAAGATTAAATAAAATTTAAAGAAAGGAAAAAAAAGAATAATATCATTATTTCCTTTAGATGAAATCTCTAAGCTGGAGTGAAGAAATGAAGTTTTTTTTTTTACATGAATTCCTCATTAAAGATGTTGGGGCCATCAGCCCCAGTGAGTGAGTCACCAATTTGTAAAAGAAGTTTCAGGGCTTGTGGAAGAGGAAAGGCCTCTAATTCGTATTCTCTATCACCCAAAATAACTAGCAATAGATTTGTTACAGAGAAGCCATAGCCACCAAACACAAAGTTACCTTGCCAGATACAGGCTAGGTTCAGGTCTTATAAAGTAAGTATAGAGTAAGCCAAAGGCTCTCATAGTTAAAGGTCACTGATTTGAACGTAGAAGCAATAGCTGAATACAAAGTCTCAAAATGTTGGCACTGATGTGAAAGGATGTGACAAGCAAATTCACTCCAGAACCAGAGGACAAATAGATTATAGCTGTGCAGGTCACAGCTATAAATAATGGCCACAATAGAATTGACAGGTGACAACTCTCTATTTCTGTTTTGTGTATAAAAATAAGTTAGATATCTTCTCACTCACTCACTTAGGTAGAATGAGCCACAGGGATTGACTACTGAACACACTGGACCTGGATAAATCCATGAGAGAAATAATGAAATTCTTGCTCATAGGACTTGGACACTAACTGTAAATAACAAGAACAATTCTTTTCAATATCTTTCTGGTCTCTGTGAATTTTATTTTCAGAAAAGTTTTCATGATATTTAATAATGGTTCTTGGAACAGTTTCTAAGGTTTCTAATATAGAAAACAGTCCCCACACGCTAACAATGGCTGTTGTGATGTTTCTCATACCTTGAAAATTCTGTGTGAATGTAGTGGGGAGAATGGACAGACTTCTTCTTTATAATACATGTAACTTATCAAGGGTTTATCCAGCTTCATATGACTCTAGCTGGTTGTAGAACATAACTTCAAAACACTGATTTATTTTGAATGCAATGCACAAACAACAAATGGTTAATTTAAAAAATGTTTATAAAGATAAATATATTTATTACAGCTATTAGAATTTAGCCTTGTATTCAATTACATTTTTACTCATCAGCAATCCTTTTGTAACTATGCTCTGGAGAACCTTAGATTACTTTATGACATTTTTCAATTTTGTTAACCATAGTAGTATGCCAAGACAGCAGATTAGAAACAGCTACCCTGTAATACCAGGATTGAGAAAAGCCAAGGAAACAAAGGAGAGACTACAAACAAAAAGAGAAATAGAGGAAGAGCTTGGGACAGCACAAAAGAGATCCTAGGGCAGCTGAAAAGCCTGGAGACACAGAAAGGCTAAGTAAAACACACATCAATTCACCCGCCCTCCAGATAGAAGAAAGGTGAGACAAAGACTTCTGCAACCAAGCCAGGTGGTGTTGATTTAAAAGAGAGTCCTGGCCTTAGGCAAACCCAAAGTTCTCATAAGCCTTAAATCCAGTTGAGGAATTTGGTGTAAGTGATTCTTGTGTAAAAAGTTAGCTTTGGAAATGGCATGAATTTAGACACACTCTACACATTAGACACACACACACACACACACACACACACACACACACA
>JADRCD010216825.1:4355-27926 GCA_019843815.1 Montemys delectorum
TCTTTCTTTCTTTCTTTCTTTCTTTCTTTCTTTCTTTCTTTCTTTCTTTCTTTCTTTCTATTAGATGTTTTCTATATTTACATGTCATACAATATCTCCTTTCCCAGGTTCCCCTCCAAAAAAAAGGAAAAAAAAAATAAAGAAAGACAAAAACAAAAATAAACCCCTGTTCCCTCCCCCATCCCCTTGCTCATCACCCCACCTTCTCCTGCTTCCTGGCCCTGGCATTCCTCTACACTGGGGCATAGAACCTTCACAGGACCAAGGGCCTCTCCTCCCATTGATGACCGACTTGGCCATCCTGTTATACATATGCTGTTGGAGTCATGAATTTCCTGTTACAGGTGATCCAACACATTCTTCTGGCCTCTGTGTTTGTTTTCGTTCATGTATACAGACCCACAAGCGAATTAGTTAATTAAACCTTAAAATAGTTTGATGAAAGCATCAAGCAATAGTTTTATGAAAACAGAATCTTAGTTCACCAAAATGTGTTAATAATTTAAATATTAATATTTAATATTAAGTTATGATTTCTAAAGACTAACTTTAATACCTTAACATGGTGATTGAAAATCTAAATTCATAAAAAGAAAAAAAAAAGAAACTCTAAGTTTATGAACAATATTGTGCCAAAGTTTTTGGAAATAAAAATCAGATAATTTTGAAATAAGATTTTAAAACCCATTTAACAAATTTATGGTAATATTAAAATAATGAGTAAATTTAATTTGAATCTTTATTTACTTTGAATATGGCCCAGAATATCTACTTGATCCCCACTACATTAAAACAAGTAGTCGAACTATACAGAAATTGATTGAGATATATATCAATTTGGTGGACTGGAAAAAGTATTTTAGTGATTTTTCTAAAGTAGCCTTATGATGTGTGTGTGTGTGTGTGTGTGTGTGTATTAATTAAAATAAAGTAATTTTATTTCAAATAAAAAGAATGAGTATACTTTCATTGCAAAATTACGCACTATTCTAGATTGGCTGATTGATCTGCACAGAAGAGACATTTTGGCCACAGGAATGAAAACACATTGATTTTTAATACTAATACTTAGTGATATTGAGTGCATTCTAAGAACTGTACAGACTCATTGGAGTGCTTGCATCCCTGGATATCATTGTATTCTAGCTGTTTTACTTAGCCATAATAAAAGTCTATTAACATACTGTGTGGGTTCAGTTTGCACAGCTGTCCTTGCCAAGGGCTTCCCTGCAGTTGCTCCATCATTGGGGTAACCAGCTGTTACTTATTTAAAGCCTCCATCATTTTGTATGACAGAGTAACTTAATTATGCCCTGCTTTAGAGATGTTAAATGAAATTATCTTCAAAACAAGTACACTTCATTTAATATTTTTCTCCATCAAGTACTTGAACTGTGACATTTACGTCATGAGCACTAAGTAATTAAATGTTTTATAAATTGAAGCTTTCTGATGGGGTAATTATTGTTGAGGCAGAACACTATCCTCAAATACCTGTAACAAACACTGTGGTAGCTCATCCGCTTGTCTTGACTAGAAGGAAGTTGGAAAAAAATGAAAATTTGAGAAAAGATATTGAATAAGCTGTAGCTTGAAATATACCCTTCAAATTTATTAATAATATTTTTTTCAGATTTGTAATCTAGATAGTGTAGTTGTTTTAATGTTTTAGTAGATCACAAAATCTGTTAAATCGATCTTCACCGGCAACTGGATAAAGAGGAGGAAAGAAAGAAGGAAGGAGGGAAGGAACAGTAAGGAGTGGGCAGAGAGAGAAATAGAAAAGCACAAAGTGATTACTAGAGGAAAGTTTTGCTTTATAACAAATTAGTTTTGGATACACACATACATCCTGGATTACATATTAAGATTGTGCTATGGATGGAGTATCAAAAAAGTTTGAAAAGGGAAGGAAACCAGGAATTCACATAAACATTTTATGGAAGTTTAAAATTTTCACCACAGAATATAATGTGGACATGCTGTATATGGCCTTTAGTAAATTGAGGAGCCCACTATCCCTTATGTTCTGGGAGTTTGTCGTGAAAAGTTACCTAAGTTTTCCCCTAAACCTTTGAGTCTATTGAGAAACTCACATGATTTTTATCCTTCCTTACAATATCCTAGAATATCACATTTATTGATTTGTATATGTGGAACTATCCTTGCATCAGATATAATTCCTACTTGATAGTGCACAATTCTAATGTGTTGGTGAATTCCTTTCCAGCAGCTTCATGCCAGGGGATCAGCCCTCATCTACAAGGCTTGAAGGAAAACACTGTAATAATGCTCTGAGTGTCTAAGAAAATTTGCATCTAACCTTGGCAAATATCTAGACCACTTTAAATTCCTTTTGAGGATGGAAAAAAGGGTCACCTGAATGGGGATATGAATTATGTATTTATGAATATACACATACATATTTATGAATGTCCATACATCCATCTGTATCTGTCTAGATAGATATACATCTAGATAGATATGCAGAGCTACATACATATATACATTCAAACACATACACAGATAGATAAATGGATGGATGGACAGACAGACTGACATATGGATAGTGATCAATGAGTTCAATAAAGAACAAGAGAGAAGTAAGTGTATTTATCATGTGTGGACAAAAATCTTACTAAATTTTATGTAAAATTATGAAAATTATTTTAATGCTTATTTCTTATAAGGTCATGATAGGCTTTTGATAAAATGACATATAGGAACTTATTTGTACTATAACCAAAGTAATTTAGGAGAAATAAAAAAGCTGAGGACACATTGGTAAGAGCACTAAACATATCTAAGGTGCTGTCCTTTAATAGATAAAGGGTATTTGGTATTAGGTACAAGTGGCATGTTGGCCGGAGGTTCAAAAAAGCAATGACTGAAATAATTATCACAGAAGCCAGTAGACTCCTTAAAATGATATAAAAGCTTGTGATTCTACAAGCTTTTCCCCTTTACCAATTGAAATAGGGAAAGAGATGCCAATCACTCATATACACTTGAAGAGTAGGAGACCGAATTGACATGTCAATGAAATAATATAGTAGATTGCCTGAGGCCAAATGGAACTTGTCATTAACTGTTGGAAATTATCTTAGAACAAAGTAGAGCTTTAGCTTTCTGTCATGGATTGCCATAGAAGCAGCAGTGAGTTCCATGTAAATGAAGTTGGCATTCTGTGCTCTAGACATGGGCAATGACAAGAGAGAACAAAACGGTATGGGATCATCTCATAGCCAACGCTGAATGACTGACAATGAAGTCTAAGACTGATAAGGGAGGGCTAGACTAGAATTTGGGGAGCACTCATACATTGGTTTATTGGAGGGCATTGTGAAATTCAAAAGTAACAGAAAGGATAGGTTTGAAGAAGAGAGGGACCATCAGAGCCACGAATGCTTCAAGTCGAGACACTGGTAATTATTCAATTGTTATTAAAGAAAAATAAGACAGACAGTCTGAGTGCAAGTCAGAAATGACAAGATCTTGGGAGCTTTGGGATTGGGTGGATCATGAGAAAAGTTGATGTTAGCAAGAATAACAGAGAGAGTTCTAACCAGCTGCTAAACTGGCAATACTATACAATATTTCACTGCCCTTTTCCATTTATTTTAATTAAAAATTTCCTTTTTCGTTAGTTTATGTCTCTTGGATTATAGATATGTGAAAAGGAGAGCAGAAGACAGCCTGAGGGTTTAGTCTTCTCTTTCGATCATATGTGTCCAAAGAATTGAATTCAGGCCATCAGGCTTGGTGGCATGTGGCTTTACCCTAGTGAGCCTCTCTCCAGCCTACTTATAGATTCTTCCTTGGAGTAAGATTGTGAAGTACCTGTTTTGCTTTGCTTGGTGTATTTAACTCAACACTTTCTGCTCTTACCTGTGTTATTGCAAACAATAGGATTTCCTTTTTTTATGGATTAAATGGTATTCATTTATTTAAGTACACTACATTTTCTTTAGCCATGTATTCATTGATGAATTCTCACATTCATTCCTTATTGTACCTACATTGAATAAACTGTAATGAATATTAAGTTTCACATTTATTGATTGGCTCAGAGGAACTATACATACCATGGTGCCTGAGTAGGTACCCTGGTAGTACAAGTTGTAGCCTATTCTATCATTGGAAAAGTGTGGCCTAATATTAGTATACACGTTTATTCATCTAAAATGTTGGGACAAATACATTCCTCCAACAAAAAGTTGTGTATGAATTTATACACAAAATAAGGCTGCATACAAAATGCTTAGAAAATTTCTGACATAACACGAAATGCTAAACATGTTTTGTTATAATCCTGGATTTTTAGGAATTCTCCCCCTGACATGACATATCTTGGTTTTTGTTTTGGTCTGTACAGCAGAATTTTCACTTTCTATACCTTGGTTGTGTTTTTGGATTTCTATCTGTATTGTGTTCCAGTCCAGATGAAGTGGTCATTATGTCTATTTTCTTGG
This sequence comes from Montemys delectorum, assembly GCA_019843815.1. Lineage (NCBI taxonomy): Eukaryota > Metazoa > Chordata > Mammalia > Rodentia > Muridae > Montemys > Montemys delectorum. Next base: position 8,828 of record JADRCD010216825.1, read on the forward strand.
CCTGGCTGTGTCTCTAATAGCCTTTCCCCCTGATTAACATTTAGTAAAAGCATGGAGTTGCAAAAGGCCAATATTTGACAGAAAAGCTAAAAACAGAAATACTTGAGGGAAGGTATTGAAACTGAATAATATTAGCACCCAACAGTTCATTGCTATTTCAGTATTTCAGAAACACTATTTTATTCATTATTCACAACTAATTCCTGTGAGTTTATCAGGTCAGAAATAATCTTCCGTGTTTTACATATGAAGACCAAGATCACAGGAGATAATTTATTGGCTGGAAGGTACTATATCCAAGTGCATTAAAGTTAAGTGTTTAATATTGTTTCTCTGAGTTTTCCTCAGGAAGTGGCTCTAAGTACATTAAACTTTCATCTCCAGAACATTTCCAGGCTATATTTTCATGCACTGTTCTAATAAATAACCCTCAAACCAGTGGCTTACAAAACTCAGCAGCACTGACTGTTACTGGTGAAGGACTCAGCTCGTGTCAAGAATAAGCCTTCTCCTCTCATAAGTCACCAGCGATGGCCAACTGTTCAGTAATACCTAAGGTCTGGTTATGTGCGGTGGAAGCAACCTTTGTTCACATTCATTTTCTGAAACATATCACAACAAATTTTGAAGTGGAGGGGGAAAAGAAACGTGTTCTTCAAAATTGGCCAGGCAGAAACTCTAATGGCCTGCATGATGATGTTATAGAGAAAGGGAGTACATAGTTAAGGATGGTAACATGATGAATAGCAGGATCGAATTCAACTGTAGCATGCAAAAGGCATTTAGGTTAGATATGGAATAAAAAAGAAACATGAAAGCTTAGAACTTTGGAGAAGTTTACTGTGCCAGAGAATATTTGTAAGGGATAGTTTTAGCTATTCCTTAGCTATTCAGAGATTAGGAATAGTTATTTCTAGTGGCAAAGTGGTTATCTAGAGGCACTGTGATATAAGACCAGTTGTTGGGGATGAGGTCAGAGAGAAGATGTAAAGCAGGTATAAGTACAGAGCTTTGATTTTTGACAATCCTGCTTCCTCCTGGAAGTGCCAAATGATACAAACTTGATTTTCCTATATATTCCCTCATAGCCTACATGGATGTTTGAAGTGGTTTTTTTCTTGAAAATTTATTAGGAAATACAGATTAGTCCCCTCTATAACCAACACCCAAGGTCACTAAAACTAGGAATGAATTTAATGGCATGTAGTTAGATTTGATAGATAAGACACTTTGTTAGACCATGGTGTGAGCTAGGTCAATAATCATCACAGTCTATCTGAGGATGTTGTAACTTCATTTTTTTTCTGTCACAGCAATAGAAACCATTTCTTGTCTTGCTCAGTTACTCCCAACTAATCAGAGTGGCTGATAAACCATTTGTCTGATCCATATAATAAAACAATTCAAAACGGAAGCTCTGAATATGTAATATATTCTTTTTCACTCAACAGCATAAGATAGTTTCTGAGTAAGAAGCAATTCCTCTCCATATGGTGATCAAGAAACCTCTATTGCCTCTATCCAATAGCATTGTCGTTCTCAGTTGCTTCAGTCTCATAAATGGAAAGGGAGCAAAAATGAGAATTTGTACAGAACGTTCATATATCCTTGGTTTCTTATAATAAAAGACTATAAAATATTTTTTACATTTTATTAGCTGATTTATTAGTCATAATTGGCACACCAAATCTCATATCTTGCCAACTTCTCATCAGGATTAGTTCTGTGCAATGGAATGAAAAGCACCCACCGTGTGCATGTTGGACTTTCTATGCCAATATCCTTTTCCCTATTAATGATGACTGTCTTTTCTTCTGATTTTTTTCCTTCAGAAGTAACTATACTTTTAAGATTTCTTGATAAAAATAACAAAACTGAGAAAGTATAATATGTAAAACAATTCATCCTATAACATCAAAATTAAAAATACTCAATATTTTTCTCTGTAGCAATTCAAAGTTTCATTTGGTCTCAACTTGTTTGATCACCGAAACATGAGTATTTCAAATAATTAGAACATATTCTATCATTTTTTGCCAATGAAATAGCTTATGTATACACTTCTTTATCTTATGCCTAAGAGCACAGTTTTGTTATTACCATATGGATGGCACTTCAGGCCCCGATCAGCTTACCTTATAGATCTCTGCTTGTAAATTAACTTGTGGAATTTGAGGTATTTTGCATAAAATTGATAATTCTTTTTATACCAATCACCAATTTTCTAAAGTTAGCCATTTAGCCAAAATTCAGACCCTTCATTGAAAAAGCCTTCAGTGGAAATTTGAATAAAAATTCTTGTGAGGCTGGTAATTGCCATAAGATCCCTATGAACAACAAGATCTTGTAAATAGAAAATAATTAAAATGTTGGGATTATACCGTATAGAATAGCTATAATGGTGGCACATGACTTATCTGGTGATAACTGGTTTTCTTTGTTTATTATCTAGAAAAACATGAATTAACATTATTCAATATTTGCAACTTTATTATTGGAAATATACACACCCTACCACAGTAGCAAGTAGTCTAGCTGCACCTATCCCCAGCTTTGAAACAATTGTAATATATCATAAATACTTTCCTAGAAAATATCTAAGTCTGAATTTACATTCACTCTTGTACAGTAACAGTGTCCTTTCAAGCACTTTTCATACAGAGCGTAAATGATGGAAATCAAGCAGTACCCAACATGGTATGCATTAACTTCTTACTCCTGAACAACCGTGTTCATGTCATTGAAGCCCATGGGCATAATAGGTTTTTTTTTCTTCATTTTTTAGGGTAGGAAGTTTAATAAAGATATTTAAAAGTATGCTTAAGTATGTGTTAATACTCTAAAGAAAGACACAGTCAAGGATATATCTGTGGATTTTTCAAAGACAAGTCCAAGAAAATAAGACACATAAAAGTGTGTGAATGTGTGTGTACTCTTGGAAGGAGAATCATCTATATCACTTTATATTTAGTTTAAGAGAAAGGTAGCATGACTTAAAGCATAATAAGATGCAATAGAAGTACTGCTTTAGTTTGAATAGCATATTGGATGGTTGTACATAAATTATAAGACAACGAGCATTATTTGAGATGCAGACTGTAGTGGCTATTCCTGGTTGTCAACTTGACTATATCAGGAATAAACTACAGTTCAGAATTGGAGATATTATTTGTGTCAAGTTGACAAGGGGTGGATTGTAGTTCATTGTAGATATAGTCAAGTTGACAACCAGAAATAGACACTACACAGACTATGGTGAGAGTGAAGGTTAACATGGGCTAAAGAAAACCATCATGGAAATAAGGAGCTCTATAAATGTAACCCTACGACTCTCATGCACTCAGATATAGAATTGAAACATCTTTTGGAGTTGAAAGCAAATGTCGACCAGAGTCAGAGCATGAATCACAAAGAACAGAGCCAAGAGATAAAATACAAGAACATATGCTGCCAGAACGATCAGTCCCACCATGTATAGTCCTTGGTTGATGGTTGAGACCCTGAGAGCTCTGAGGGTACTAGTTAGTTCATATAGGAGGAGAAGCCCTTGGCCCTGTGAAGGTTCTGTGCCCCAGGGTTGGGGAATGCCAGGGCCAATAAATGGGAGAGGGTGGGGTGGCAAGCATGGGGAGGGGGAGGTAACAGGGGTTTGTTCTTGTTGTTTGTTTGTTTGTTTGTTTGTTTGTTTTTTGGAGGGGAAACTGGGAAAGGAGAAATCATATGACATGTAAATAATGAAAATATCTAATTAAAAAAAGAAAAAATAAAATAAAAAATACAAGGACAATGATGAATGAGAATATACAATTAAGGATATGATGATTTAAAACTCAGGTATTGGAGGAAAAGTTTGAGCTTAATGGATCGATTGCAACAGAGGGGAGTAACAAGGGGCCCAATTGTATCATCTCATTGCATGAATATAGATGGAGGAAAAGAGTACTGGGAGAGACAACTGGAAGAAGGGAGTATCTCTGGGACATGCTAGAAACCTAGGGCAGTGGAAACTCCAAGAAATCTATGGGGGTGGCCTGGGTAAGAATACTAGCAATGGGGAAATCAAGCCTGAACTGGCCATCGCTTGTAACCAGGCATGGATTGAAACACCAACCCAGGCACAGAACTTTCAATCTATAATTGATCCTGTCTACAAAACGTACAGGAGTAAAGACTGTGCAGAATTTGAGGGAATGGCCCACCAATCACTCGTCCAGCTTGAAACTCATGCCTTGAAAGGGAGCCTACCCCTGACACTGTTAATGATATTCTACTATACTTGCAGACAGAAGCCTAGCATAACCAAAAGGGAGCCCACCCCTGACACTGTTAATGATATTCTACTATACTTGCAGACAAAAGCCTAGCATAACCACCATCAGAGAGGATTCACCTAGTAACTGATGGAAACAGATGCACAGACCACAGACTCACATTAGGCAGAGCCTGGGGAATCCTGTGGAAGCTGGAGAAGAAGGATTGTAGGAGCCAGAGGGGTCAAGAATACCACAAGAAAAACTACAAAATTGACTAACCTGGGCTCATAGGGGCTCACAGAGACTAAACTGCCACCGGGAGTCTACATAGAACTGACCTAGGCTCTCTGTATGTATGTTACAGTTGTGTAGCTTGATCTTCATGTGATATTCTTAACTGTGAGAGCAGGGGCTATCTCTAACTGTCTTGGCTGCCTTTAGGACCCTTTCCTTCTATTGGTTGCCTTGGTAGAAGACGTGACTAGTCTTACTGCAACTTGATATGCCAAGGTTGGTTGATATCCATGGTAGACCTGCTCTTTTCTGAATAGAACAGGAGGAGCCAATGAGGGTATAGCTGGGGGAAGAATTGGGAGGAGAAGAGGGAGGGCAAATTGCAGTAAGAATGTAAAGTAAATAAATTAATTAAAAAAATGTAGTTAAACTACCACCTTGAAAGGTTGTAGAGGAAACAATATTCATGAGCAAAAGATTTCTACAAAAACCACTAGGTGGTGACAGATAGAAGAGGCTAGTATCAAGTGGTTCCTTGTAGAACAGAAATTCAGAAAGAGTCTAAGACAGATTCACATGAGAGCAAAGAGGAAAGAGCCAGATGAGCTTTGAGAAAATCTAGTGTATTCTGGTTAATGTCTCTTCAGATACCAATGCCATTTGTGAATGCTTTGATAATTGGAGAAGTAAACAACTAGACAAAATGTGGTGACAAAATGTGGAAATCTTAGTTGAGTTGTCAATGGGTCATGCCATTTAGTCTTGAATGTCATATACAGAAGCCTGACTGGAATTACAAGAATCTCATGCAACCAGATTTAAATGCTTGGGAGTTGTGATTACATCGTATCTTTTAGGATATTCTTTGTATATATCTTGATTCATAGGTCACAGAACTTGTAAATGGAATGTCTCTAAGACTAATACAGAAGTAGAGGCTCACAGCTATCCACTGGACTGAGTACAGGGTCCCCAATGAAGGAGCTAGAGAAAGGACCCAAAGAGCTGAAGGGTTTACAGCCCCTTAGGACGAACAACACTATGAACTAACTAGTATCCTCATAGCTCCCAGGGACTAAAACTCCAACCAAAGAGTACACATGGGGGGACTCATGGCTCCAGCAGCATGCGTATAGCAGAGGATGGCCAAGCCAGTCATCAATGAGAGGAGAGGACCTTGGCCCTGTGAAGGTTCTCTGCCTCAGTGTAGGAGAATGCCAGGGCCAGTAAGCAGGAAGAGATGGGATGCTGAGCAGGGGGAGGGGGGAGGGAACAGGGGATTGTTTTATTTTATTTTATTTTATTATTTTGGGGGAGGGGAATCTGGGAAAGGAGATATTGTAAATAAGAAATCATCTAATTAAAAAAAAGAGTAATGGAGGAAATGGTTCTGATGTCTAGCTGAACTACTGTGGGAAGGCACTTGGCATAGTTTTCCACTAAAAGCTCTTCAGAAAGTTTTTCTTTACTTCTCTAATTATGTATCACTTTTGTGTTTCTAATGAAAATGTTGAAGTCTTTCTAGGTGTTTCAAGAGTGCTCTTAGACTAGAGGTATCAGCCTTTAGATTGTAGAATAACTAGATCTTCTTTAATAACTTGGAACATGCAAGATAATGTGCAGGGAGATGACATTTGGTTGCAACTTGTAACTGGTTGTGTTTGGCACCTACAACATTTTAGACTATGACTTTTGCTGTCCATGACTTATTGACCATTTGAGATAGTTTTGGCTTTTCTATAAGAAGGTGAAAATGCCTTCATAATTGCAACTTACACAATATACCTATGTCCTCTGGTATGAATGACATGGTTTCACCGTCGCTGCATGTGATGACCCAAAGAGGTCATTACATATTTGGATAAAGTTTTAATTCTCCTGAATATTCTTTCCATAACTACTCTCCAGGCAGTGTTTGATATTGGCATCCAGTACAATATCAGACACTTACACAAATTTTAAAATCATAGAGGTGAGGGTTTTCTTCTCTAGAAGCTTTCATACTTTGACTTTCAGACATTCATCTGTATGTTTTAGATGCTCTGTTTTTTGCATATATTGAAAGACAGTTCTATATAGAATGACCTAGAAATGGTCATGTTGTTAGTCCTGGGATGTCAAGATCAAGACACCTAAGAAAGAGAAGGTACTGTAGAGTTATGACTGAGTTGTGAAAGATGTAATTCATCACAGTTCAGAACACAAATGGAGTTATGAGTCTTTGAGGCTGAGATGGATGTGGGTAGCTATTTTCTACTTTCTCCCCTTTCAGATAGAACTTCACTTATATCTTCCCAACTCACATTGCCTTAGGGTTAATCAAAGTTAATAGATCAAGCAATGTCTATCTAGGCTCTCCAGAGATGATTTAGGAAAAAGGGGTCAGTGGAAAATCTGCATTGTCTGAGTCATTGGTGCTTTCAGTGCTTCGGAGAAGGACACACTTCATGGTTTTCTTCTTTTCAAATAGCAGCAAGGGACTAGAGATTTAGAGGGAAGAGCCTAGAAAAGTCCAGCTGTCAGCCTGCTTCCAAAACACTTGGAGTTCATATCACAAAAGATATTCTGCATATTTGAAACTCTTACACCAGATAGAAGGATAACCCCCCCAAACACACACACACAAAAACAAAAAACAAAAACAAACACAAACAAACAAACAAACACCCAGGGGTGCAAATTCCTCAAAGGACAAGAAGTAAGAATGGGACACAGTCTTCCTGTGAATTAGTCCTCCATGGTCTAAGAACAATGTTAGTTCTTAGATTTTTTTTTTTTTTCTGATTTCTTCTATGGCCCTGACTTACTTCAGACCAATGATATTCGCTAGGCATTTCCTCTCCTTGGATGACACAGATATAGGCTGGATTAGACTGGATTAAAAGTAGATGATGGCAGGGTTATTAGGAGGTAGGTCTTGGTTGGGTTCTCTGATCTTACAGGAGGAGGTCAGTGAAGTCACACATCTGGGCTAAAGCAAGGGAGTTTGACAGAATTTACATGAGTAGTAATAAAGTATGAGCTAGGAACTGGGATTGTGTCCATACATGGTCAAATGCTAAACTCCTGGGTAGTTACGCTTGAGTGGGTTACCTGAAACGGGTGGGGGGCGAGGGGGGGGTATTGGGAAGGAGTGATGACATGTCAGTCCAGAGTTTTCTCCAAGCAGGACCCAGTGGTGGAACGTTCTTTGTGAGAATATGGTTGGAGGCAGACAGAGTTCCCCAGCTTCTGCAGGAAATGAGCAGGAGTTCCAGCCTAATATTATTCCTAAGCAATTATGCATTTTCCTAGATTATAGTTAGAGGCATGAAGTTATACATAATTTGCACTTAAAATTTCAAAACCTAATTTTGTACTCATATTTATAACTTCTTTCTCATTTCTATGTTGATTAGTCATACCTTACCATGTTTTCTTTTATTGAAAATAGATTTTTTTATATATACCCTATCTTGATTATGTTTTCCTTTTCTTCAACTCCTCTAGTTCCTCCCTACTCTTCCTCCCATCCCGATCCTTCCCTATTTGATAGCTCACTAAAAAAGAAAACAAACAAAAACCCAAACAGGATTTTATTACCTAAGAGATAATATTAAAATAATGAAATAAGATAAAACAACAAAGAAAAGAGCATATCAGAATAGTACAAAACAAACAAACAAAAGAGAGTCCAGGAAAAAAAAAAACAGAAAAAAAAAACCAGATATAGATATAGTAACTCACTCATTTACACATTCAAGAAGCCCATAAAAACACAAAACTGAAAGCCATAATATGTACACAAAGGACCTATAGGGTACAAAACAAAAATAAAATTAAAAAAAAAAAGCCAGGACATCACAATATGAGATAAGAAACCTGCATAGATGCCATTGAGTTCGTTTTCTGTTGGCCATCTACTGAGGGGCATGCAGCCTACCCTTAAGAGTAATTTGTTTCCCCAGTGAGGTTCCCATAGAGAAAATTAAATTTTTATTTTCCAGTGGTTATTGATTGGAAATAGCTTCTGGTCAAGGATAGGAGCATCTATCTGTCCATTTCTTCTTTCAGCTTTAGGACCCTATCAGGGGTTGACTCATGCAGGCCTTGTGCATGCTTCCTCAGTCTCTGTGATTTCATATGAACTTGGATATTCTTTGCTTAGAAGGTTTCCTCCTATTCCTTCCTATTCCTTGTTTTCCTCCATCCTGTCCATCCCCTCCATCCCCTCTACCCGCTCTTAAGCTGTTTCTGCATTCTTTTCTACCAAGTAAGCTGGGGAGGATTTCATGGAGTCATCCTGTTTAGAGCTGAGTGTTCCAAGGCTTCTCCCCCTCTGCATAATGTCTGACTGTGGATTTCTGTATCTATTTCCATCTGCTGCAAGAGGAAGCTTTTCTAATAGTGGCTAAGCAAGGCACTGATCTATGAGTCTAGAAGAATATCATTCGGGGTCATTTTATTACCTTTTTTTTAATAGTAACATTTGCTTTTATGCTAGGTCCCTGGGCTATGTAGTCTTAGATTCTTGATTGCCCAGGCAGTATGGGCTATGGGTTCCATCTCATAGAGTGGGCCTTAAGTCAAGCCAGACATTGGTTAGTTACTCCTAAAACCTTTGTGCCACCATTGCCCTAGCATATTTGTGGGCAGGGCGCCACTGTAGATCCAAAGGTTTGTAACTAGGTTGTTGTTTACATTTCACCTTTAGTAGCATGCATACAGACTACCTTCCAGTACTGAGAACACTAACCTGTAGTGGTAAAGGATCTAGGTAGGGACCTGCTCAACATCTCCATGTTCAATAAATTGTGTAGGTATTATCTTCAACCATAGGACCTATGCAGAGCAACCAGTAGTCTCAACCAAAACTTGGGTGTTTGGGTGTTCCCATGCGACCCCTTTGGCCAACACCTCAGTTAGATGTATACCATACTTGGGCTGTGTCTTCCACATTATTCAGTGATGCCATTTAGGTCACTTATGTAAATATGTGTATATTTTAGGGAGCCTCAACTGTATTAGGTTTTCATAGTACCCCTTGAAGGGCACTTAATTTTAGCTATCTCTCCTCCTCGTAGTTCTTCCTTTACCTCCCTAGTCTCTCCCAGTTTCCGCTTGATCCTCTGTTAACGTCTAGTGCATTGGAGTTCAAGGGTAGAGCCACAATAACAAGGATATAGGGAAGTACACAGCCAAGTCAGTTAATGCACAGTTTATTCAAAGTTTTAACTTCTTTTAAAGGCAAAGCAGAATAAAGATTTCCCATAGTTTCTAGTTCTCACCAGCTGCTGTTTCTCTAGCAATAGCCTATCTTGGTTCAGAGTGACCCAAACCTCCTTGCAGACTGACAAATCTATCAGCAGTCCAACTCTTAGATGTGTTTCTTCTTACAAAAAAAAACAAAGATATTTTCTCATGAGAAAATGATTATGAAAGCCACTTTCTCAGACATACAGCTTACTTGGCAGAACACTGGGATTCTCTGCTTGAGAAAGTATGCCTTCTCAGATCTTAGGTTGCCTTGCAGCTGGCAAGCTTGGAGCAGTCACCTCACACCATTTCTCTATAATCTTTGCCTTCCAGTCCTCCTGCTCATTCATCCATAGTTATCTCTTCTATTTCCTTTTACTAGAAAAATCTGTTACCCAACCCTAGTCCCTTACTTTGTCATCAACCTTTATTACTTGGTTCTCCTTGATCTAACAGCTAATATCAACATATAAGTCAGTGCATTCCACATTTATCTTTCTGTGTCTGTGTTACCTCAGATGATATTTTCTAGTTCCATCTGTTTACCTGCAAACCTCATGATTTTGTTTTTTAAGCAGCTGAATCATATTCTAATGTGTAAAATTAGAACATTTTCTTGGTCCTTTCATCTGCTGAGGAACATGTATTGGGTTTCTTGTTTGTTTGTTTGTTTTTTACTTGTTGTTTCCCCCTCCATTTCTGGATATTAGAAAAAGAGCAGCAATAAACATGGTTGAGTGAGTATCCAAGTATCTTTGAGGCAGGATGGAGCATCCTGTGGTGGCTAGTTTTATGTCAACTTGACACAAGCTAGAGTTATCTGAAATGAAGGAGCCTTAAATGAAAAAAAAAAATGTTTCCATAAAATCTGGCTGTAAGGAATTTTCTTTTTTTATTAGATGTTATCTTTATTTACAATATCTCCTTTCCCAGGTTCCCCTCCAAAAGAAAAAAAGAAAAATAAAATAAGAAAAAACATAACAATAAAAAAACCCAAAAACTAAAACAATCTCCTGTTCCCTTCCCCCTCCCCCTGCTCACCACCCTACCCTCTCCCACTTCCTGGCCCTGGCATTCCCCTATACTGGGGCATAGAACCTTCACAGGGCCAAGGTCCTCTCCTCCCATTGATGAGCGAGTTGGCCATCATCTACTATATATATGCTGCTGGAGCTATGAGTCCTCCCATGTGTACTCTTTGGTTGGAGTTTAGTCCCTGGGAGCTCTGAGGGTACTAGTTAGTTCATATTGTTGTTCATGCTAAGAGGCTGAAAACCCTTCAGCTCCTTGGGTCCTTTCTCTAGCTCCTTCAATGGGGACCCTGTACTCAGTCCAATGGTTGGCTGTGAGCTTCTACTTCTGTATTAGTCAGGTATTGTCAGAGCCTCTTAGGAGACAGCTATCTCAGGCTCCTGTCATCCAGCACTTGTTGGCATCTACAATAATGTCTAGATTTGATGACTGAATATGGGTAGGATTCTGATAAAAACTGCATGGTATTGGTACAGTGACAGGCAGGTAGATCAATGGAATAGAATTGAAGACCCAGAAATGAACCCACAAACCTATGGCCACTTGATCTTTGCTAAAGGAGCTAAAACCATCCAGTGGAAAAAAGACAGCATTTTCAACAAATGGTGCTGGCTCAACTGGTGGTTAGCACATAGAAGGCGGCAAATTGATCCATTCTTATCTCCTTGTACAAAGCTCAAGTCCAAGTGGATCAAGGACCTCCACATTAAACCAGATACACTGAAATTAATAGAAAAGAAAGTGGGGAAGAGCCTCGAGCACATAGGCACAGGGGAAAATTTTCCAGAACAGAACACCAATAGCTTATGCTCTAAGATCAAGAATCGACAAATGGGACCTTATAAGATTGCAAAGCTTCTGTAAGGGCAAAAGACACTGTCAATAGGACAAAACAGCGACCAACAAATTGGGAAAAGATCTTTACCAATCCTCTATCTGATAGAGGGCTAATATCCAATATATACAAAGAACTCAAGAAATTAGACTCCAGAGAAACAAATAGCCCTATTAAAAAAATGTGATACAGAGCTAAACAAAGAATTCTCAACTGACGAATTCTGAAAGGTTTCTTTAGGTGCTGAGAAGCACCTAAAGAAACGTTCGACATCCTTAGTCATCAGGGAAATGCAAATCAAAACAACCCTGAGATTCCACCTCACACTAGTCAGAATGGCTAGAATAAAAAACTCAAGTGACAGCAGATGCTGGGGAGGTTGTGGAGAAAGAGGAACAACTCCTTCATTGCTGGTGAAATTACAAGCTGGTACAACCACTCTGGAAATCAGTTTGGCAGTTCCTCTGGAAATTGGACATAGTACTACCAGAGGACCCAGGTATACCACTCCTTGGCATATACTCAGAAGATACTCTAACATGTAATAAGGACACATGCTCCACTATGTTCTTAGCAGCCTTATTTATAATAGCCATAAACTAGAAACAACCCAGATGTCCATCAACAGAGGAATGGATACAGAAAATGCGGGACATCTACACAAGGGAGTACTACTCAGCTACTAAAAACAATGAATTTATGAAATTCCTTGGGAAATGGATGTACCTGGAGAATATCATCCTGAGTGAAGTAACCCAATCACAAAAGAACACACATGGTATGCATTGTCTGATAAGTGGATATTAGCCTAGAAGATCAGAATACACAAAGTACAAACCACAAACCATAAGAAACTCAAGAAGAAAGAAGCACAAAATGAGGATACTTTGTTCCTTCTTAAAAGGAAGAACAAAATACCCATGAAAGGAGTTGTTGAGGTTAACTTTGGAGCAGAGACTAAAGGAAGGACAATTCAGGAATTTTCTTAATTAGAAATTCTGGGGGAGACTCTATCTTATTTTGGGTAGTGCCATTCCTATGCCAATAGTCCTGAGTTCTATAATAAATCAGGCTAAGAAAGCCATGGGGAGCAAACTTGTAAGCACTTCGCCATGACCTCTGCATCAGGCTCCTGCCCTGTTTGATTCATCTCTTGACTTCCTTCCTTCATGGAATATTATCTGGAAGTGTAAGATGAACTAAAACTGTTTTATCCCAAGGCACTTGGATCATGGTGTTTCATATCAGCAATAGTAACCCTAGCTAACTAAGAATTGTCCTCGAGCCGGGCGGTGGTGGCACACACCTGTAATCCCAGCACTTGAGAGGCAGAGGAAGGTGGATTTCTGAGTTTGAGGCCAGCCTGGTCTACAGAGTGAGTTCCAGGACAGCCAGGGCTATACAGAGAAACCCTGTCTCAAAAAAAAAGTTGTCCTGGGGTTATATGCCAAAGAGTGGTAGAGCTGGATCTTCCTGTGGAACTGTCACACATCATTCAATAATGACTGTACAAGTTTGCACTTTCACCAGCAGTGGACAAATGTTCCCCTTACTCCACATCCTCATTAGTGTAAGCTGTCTGTCATTTATTTTTATTAATCTTAGCCACTCTGGCAGGTGTAAAATGAAATCTCAAAGTAGTTTTGATTTGCATTTCCCTGAAAACTAAGGATGTTGAACATTTCTTTAAGTTTTCCTGAGCCATTTGCTTTCCACATTTGAGAATTCTTCATTAGCTCTCTACATTATTAAATTGGGTTATTTTTCTTAATATCTAGTGTTTTTTAGATCTCAATGTAGTTTGGATATTCGGCATATATTGGATACATAGTTGATTTAATTGGTTTAAGTCATTCCTATTCTACAGGCTGCAACTTTGAATGATCATGGCCTTTGTCTTGCAGAAATTTTTAGTTTCATGTGGTCCCATTTATTAATTGTTGATCTTAGTGCCTGTGTTGGGTACAGAAACCCTTCTGTTGTGGCAATGCTTTCAAGGCTGTTCACCACTTTTCCTTCTATCTGGTTCAGTGTGTGTATTAATGCTGAGGTCTTTGATCCTCTTGGACTTGAGTTTTGTGCAGGGTGATAGGTATGGATCTATTTTGATTCCTATATATCGAGCTGCCCAGCTTAATCAGCAAAAATTTTTAAACATGCTGCCTTTTTAAAAGTGTGTTTTTCTGGCTTCTTTATCATAAATAAAGTGTCCATAAAGAGGTGAATTTATTCTGTATCTTCAGTTTGATTTCCAGGATTAATGTATTTGGTTTTGTGTCTAGGGCATGCTGATGTCTCTCTCATTATTAATATTGCTATAACTCTATAATGTAACTTGAAATTGGGGATGATGTTGCCTCCTGAAATTCTTATATTATTTGTTATTATTTTAGGTGTTTTGTGTGAAGCTGATGTTTTGAATATGAAGCCAAAAATTTTTCTTTCAAGATCTGGAAGGAATTATGTTGGAATTTTGATGGGGATTTCATTGAATGTATAGATTACTTTTGATAGGATGGCCATTTTTACTATACTATACTCTAATCCTATGTATCCACAATCATGGGAGATATTCTCTCCATAATTTGTTTCTCATTTGTGTAGAGGAGGGATATCAGAGTTCTCTGATGGAAGTATTAGAGTCATTTATGTATATTATCATATGCAAGTAAAGATACTTTGACTTTTTCTTTTCCATTTGTATTTCCTTGATATCCTTCAGTTGTCTCCTTGCTGTAATTAAAACTTCAAGTTCTATATTGAATAGGTATGAAGAGAGTCAACAATCTTGTTTTGTTTTATTTATTTATTTACTGCTTTTTCTTTCTATTGTATTGATATTAACATTGAATTTGATTATTTCTTTACACTTACCCTTTGGAGTGTGATTTCTTCTTTCTTTTATAGAGTTTTCAGGTATGCTATTAAGTTACTACTATAGGATTTCTCCATTTTTTTTTATGTAGGCACTTAGTGCTATGAACTTGCTTCTTAGAACACTTTCATTGTGTTCCATAAATTTAATATGTGTGTTTTCATTTTAATTCAAATATAGAAGTCTTTAAGAAATTTTCTTAATTTCTCTTTGGCTCAGTTTTCATTCAATAGTTAACTACTACTTAGTTTCCATTAGTTTGTAAGCTTTCTGTGTTTTGTTTTGTTTTTTTTCCATTCTGTTGTTGACAGCTAGCTTTAACCTATGGTGGTAAGATGTGGTGCAGGATGTTGTTTCAATTTTCTTGTGTCTCTTGAGAGTTGCTTTGTGTCTTAGTATGTAGTCAGTTTTGGAGAAAGTTTCCTGAGGTGCATAGATATATTCTTTTGTTTGTTTGTTTGGGTGTGTTGTTCTGTAAATATCTATTATGTTTTGTTTATGTCAGTTAGCTCCAGCATTTCTCTATTATTTTTTTGACTGAATGACATATCTTTTCGTGAGAGAATGGTATTAAAGACTCCCAATTGCAATGCGTGACTCTCAATATGTGATTTAAACTGTAGTAGTGTTTCATTTATGAAATGAGTTGTGCTTGTGTTTGTATTTGGTATATGGTACATTGAAGAACTTCAAGATCTTCTTGGTGGAATTTTGCCTTGATGAGTATATAATTTAATTCATTTTCTCTTCCAATAGTATTAGCAGAAATATTAAATCTGACTTTCATATTTTGTCAGATATTAAAATGGCTATACAAAGCTTGCTTCTTAGACCCTTTTGCTTGGAATACCTTCTTTTGTACCCTGAGATGATGCCGATGCTTAGTGTCAAGGCATGTTTCTTGTATGCAGCAGAAGGACTGATTCTGTTTTTGCACCCATTATTTTACTCTGGATTTTTTGTTGGAGTATTGAGACTCTTGATATTGAAAGATATCTTTTTTTTTTAATTATGCTTTAGCTCAATGCTTACCCTACTGCTAATGTGCCCTTATCTTCACTCTTAGCTCAACACCCCTAATTCTGCTCTTTACTTAGTTCTCCAGTTACCTCCTTCTTCTTCAGCCCCTTCAATCTGCCCTCAGCTTAATTTTGTTTCTGATCTCCCATCTGCTACCCCAGGCTCAGTTGGGGAAGTGGCCCTGGTCACTCTACCAGAGATCTCACAAAGCTGGAGACACTTTCCCTCCAAAGCATGGTGATTTTTTTTTCTCCTCTCCTGTGTCTGCTATCCTTCCTACTGAAACCTGGAAACTCCACCTTTTCCATCCAGCCATTAGCTGCTAGTGTCTTTATTGAGGATATCAGTGATCATTTTTGTGGATGCCTGTTATTTTGTTGTTGTGGTGATGGTGTGATATGATGGGATAGCTGTGGCTGCTGCTGCTTCTTCTGCTGCTAGTAGTGTTGGTGATGCTGGTAGTGTGTGTGTGTGTGTGTGTGTGTGTGTGTGTATGTGTGTGTATGTGTGTGTATGTGTGTGTGTTTTTCCTCTTCTACTTGATGATTTGGGTTTATTTATTCCATGTACCTACCCTCTTTGGTTTTTTTGGTGTTGTTGTTGGTTTTGGTTTTGGTTTGTTTGTTTGTTTGTTTGTTTGTTTTGAGTTTTACTTTTATTGCCTTCTGTGTGGCGGGATTTGTAGATGTTTTGTGCCTGGAGTTTTTGTTTAAATAATTTTTAGGGATTTTCTCTCTGGTGACTTTCTAAGGTAGTACCATCCAGGAGGCACAGGCCTCAGGAGTCAAGCAGGGGAGCCGCAAAGGGGCAGGGACAGGATCCTCTCAGCTTCTGAGTGCAGAGGTGGATCAGCGACCCTCTCTGCACCTTCCCTGCAAGCAGAGGACCTGCCTCCAGGGAGTGCTTTAACCCAGAGACTCAGTGACTTTCTAAGGCAGGACCAGCCCAGAGGCACAGGCCTCAGGAGTCAAGCAGGGGAGCCACAGGGCAGCAGGGATAGGACAAGCTCTACTCAGAGACACCAAGAACATCTAGCATCAGAAATCAAGAGATGATGAAAGGGAAAGTCGAGAATCATAGCAACAGAAACCAAGACTGCTTGGCTTCATCAGAATCTAGTACTTCCACTGCAGCAAGTCTTGGATATCCCAAAACACCAGAAATGCAAGATTTGGATCTAAAATCATATCTCACAATGCTGATAGAGGAACTTAACAAGGACATGAATAACTCCCTTAAAGAAATACAGAAGAACACAGATAAAGAGGTACAAGCCCTTAAAAAGGAAACAAAAAAATCCCATAAAGAATTACAGAAGATCACAAGTAAACAAGTAGAAGCACTTAAAGAGCAAACTCAAAAATCCCTTAAGGAATTGCAGGAAAACACAAACAAACAGGTGAAGGAATTGAGTAAAACCATCAAGGACCTAAAAATGGAAGTAGAAACACTAAAGAAATCATAAAAAGAGATAACTCTGGAGTTAGAAATCTTAGGAAAGAAGTCAGGAAACATAGATGCAAGCATCACCAACAGAATACAAGAGATAGAAGAGAGAATCTCAGGGGCAGAAGATACCATAGACAACATTGACAGAACAGTCAAAGAAAATGCAAAATGCAAAACGACCTTAACCCAAAACATCCAGGAAATCCAGGACACAATGAGAAGACAAAACCTAAGGATAATAGGTATAGAAGAGAGTGTCCAACTTAAAGGGCCAGTAAATATCTTCAACAAAATTATAGAAGAAAACTTCCCTAACCTAAAGAAAGAGATGCCCATGAAGTACAAGAAGCCTATAGAACTCCAAAAAGCCTGGACCAAAAAAGAAATTCCTCCCGCCACATAATAGTCAAAGCAACAAATGCACAAAATGAAGAAAGAATACTAAAAGCAGTAAGGGAAAAAGGTCAAGTAACATACAAAGACAAGCCTACCAGAATTACACCAGACTTCTCACCAGAGACTATGAAAGCTAGAAGATCCTGGGCAGATGTCATACAGACCCTAAAAGAACAAAATGCCAGCCCAGGCTACTATATCCAGCAAAACTCTCAATTACCATAGATGGAGAAAACAAGATATTCCATGACAAAACAAAATTTACACATCATCTTTCCACAAATCCAGCCCTACAAAGGATAATAGGTGGAAAACATCAACATAAGGAGCAAAACTACACCCCAGAAGAAGCAAGAAGGTAGTCTTTCAACAAATTCACACAAACCTAATTTCACCTCTTACAACAAAAACAACAGGAATGTGACAATTACTTTTTCTTAATATATTAATATGAAAATTAATATTACCAACATATCCTAATCAATTGAAATCCAATAATATGAGGAATTAGAAATTTGTTGATTATCGTCCAATGGTCTCTCTAATTTAGTAATTGGAGAAGTAGGTCCAACATTGTACAATCTATATGCACTTTCAGCTTGTTTGTTTGTGACAGTGTCTTGCTGGGTACAACATAAGAGTCTTGAAATCTCGCTTTTCCTATCTCAGCCTCTCTATTAGTAGTATTGTTTATTTCATGTCTTTACACTATACTATGGTTGTCAGAACAGCTTATATATTTCAAAAGTATTTATATACCCAAAAGAAACATAGACAATTAAATTGGGACAGGGATTGTAAGAGAACACAGATTGTTGTTCTCTTACAATCTGTGAGATAGCATTGAGAGCTGGGCATCTGGATGCAACCAAGAGAGCGTCTCCAAAACACCTGCACTGGCTAAATGTTGCTTTATTCAGTAGTGACTGGTATTGGCTGGGCGGCAGGCACCAAAGATACCAAGTCCCGATCTCTCGGATTTGGCTCTTACTGTGGTACAAGCCTAAAATAAGAACAATTTTTAGACATTGGATTTCATTGTAATAAGACTATACTTCAATGACCCTCACATCACCAAAGGATTTTACCTCCATCATAGCTAAGCTGAGACTTGATAGTTCTACTCCACCAAGAAATGAATTGTAGGCTCAGTTTTTGGATATAGACTTCCTGCTATGGTCAAAGCTATTTGACTTGAGTGAATGACTTTTCTCAGTCCACAGAGAACAGGTTACATTCATTTAAGAAATGGTGCAGGTATTAAGATGGTCTATCCATAAAGTCATTCACCAACTGATTGAATGAACAATGGTTCTGTTTGGAGGGTGGCATGGACATTGGGTAAGGGTAAGAATTTGGTTCATTAGCTGTGATAATTTGGAAAAGCATTCATCTCAAAGAAAGAGTAACTTATAAAGTCCTCTTCTTCAAACTTGATACAAGAATTACAAACGTCAGGCAAATCATTCAGTCTTATTTGAATGACCAGCTGGGAGGCACAGGATTCAGGAGTCGAAGGGGAGTTGCAGAGCGGCAAGAACAGGTCAAGCTCTAGTCAGAGACACCAAGAACTTCTAACACCAGAGATCAAGAGATGGCGAAATGCTAACACAAATATCCTACCAACAGAAACCAAGACTGCTTGGCTTCACTGGAACCTAGTACTCCCACCTCAGCAAGCCCTGGATATCCCAAAACACCAGAAAAGCAAGATTTGGATCTAAAAACATATCTCACAATGTTGACAGAGGAACTTAAGAAGGACGTGAA
>JADRCD010216826.1:0-23035 GCA_019843815.1 Montemys delectorum
TTCAAACTTTCCTAGGCCAAGAAAAGGCCTGATTTCCTTTGTCTTTATGAGACTAGATTATGTGTATTCCTTCATGAATATTCCTTCAGCAGGGACATCCTTCAGATCATTAATAGGACACACGGCCTTTGTTTCTAATCATAGTGAGAAGAGTCTTGGGCACTTGATGATGTTGGCACAAACACTGGCAAGCCCTCGCTCACTTGGAACTGGTGCATTTTGAAATGACATATACTACTTTGGGGACTGGGGCGTGGCTTCCAGCACTTGACTAGCTCTCACCCATATGCTCGGCCAGGACTCTAGAAGCTGAAGAAGGAAACCGTACATACAAAGCACGCCCCCCTTCAGGGTCCTCTATAATTAATGGGTTAGGCTTGGCTTGTCACTTCCAAAGGCCTCACCCTCCCATAAATAGTGTCAGCACTGGGGAGACAAACGTTATTGTACCTACCCACAACCTCCTGTTTCAAAACATACCGCAGAGCTTTGACCCAGGACTGTTGAGTAGTTAACAGTCCCCGGCACACCACCACCTAAGCCGTCTTGGAGTCAGGTGGGAGACTGGATAGGTGACCATGAGTGGATACCTAAATTATCAGAAATGTTGTCCTCCTTGCAGCTTGGTGAGGCGAAGGGGAGGTTTTTAAAGGAACGTTTTCTTTGAATTATCTTCCTGCAAAGCAAATGCTGTCATTGTGTGGGGAGGGCCCAAGTGTGTCCTGCATTATAGGCACAGGAGACGTGCTATTCATCGTGGTGAAGCCTGGCCGATGGTTATAACTATTATCTAAACTCCTCTTATATTTTATTTACTGTTGGAACATTTTAAGGGAAAATGTTCATCCTTTGAGTGTCCCTCCTTGGGCTGGGGTTGGGGGAAAGAGGAATAAACCATGTGTCCCTCTGAAAAGCCTTTGGATTAGATTATCAGCACAGTGAATGCTCGAGGGACCTTGTGTCTCCTTAGCTTGCCAATTTCTATTTGTTGAGTGTTGCAAAAGTTTGCTAATTAAACAGTTCCCAAGGTGGTTTGAGAAGAACTTGAAGACATTTCACCAACTGAGCGATTTATTGCTGCAGTTGAAAAAAAAAAAAAAAAGTTAGTGTTTATTAACTTTCTTGTCGCATTTGTGGAGACACATGGTTACAAGTCCTGGCCCTTAACTGGATTTTTAGAGACTAGAATCAGCCTGATGACTTGCTATTGTTTCAGTGTATCACTGTCTGTTTCAGTAAACCTGACTCTAAGTAATGAGACCCTTGCTGCAGAATTCAAATAAAAGCTGTGGATGGGAAGGCTGTGGGAGCCCGTAGGAACATTTCAGTTCACCGAAGGGGAAAAAAAACAACAAACAAACCACTACATAGCTTCAGATAGTAGAAATGGAGGTATTTAAGGTTAAAAGAGAACACTTTCAACTTAGAAATTCTCATCTCATAATTCCTTTCAGATGAATCTATGAAAATAGTTTCAC
The DNA here is from genome assembly GCA_019843815.1 of Montemys delectorum. Lineage (NCBI taxonomy): Eukaryota > Metazoa > Chordata > Mammalia > Rodentia > Muridae > Montemys > Montemys delectorum. The sequence continues at coordinate 1,479 of JADRCD010216826.1, forward strand.
TCCAGTATTGAAACACAAGCTTCCATTACGACACAGGCATGGACACTGGGCCTCCTACCTCAGGCCTCACGTGGGAGCCTACAGCTGGGAACTGGAAGGGCACAGCGTAGATGTGGGCACAAGATGAACAGGAGCATACAAACCCGTCTCTAAAAGGAGTGCAGTCTCGGCCTCCTGGTTCAGTCACCTCTTGTTTGTCCTGTGCAAGTAAAGCTAAGCGGCCATCTTTCTTTTGGGGAAGGGGGCCGGTAGAGGTGAAACTCAGGGCCCCCATGAACGCCGAGCAAGCACACTAGCACAGAGTCCCATCCACAGCTCCTAACTGGCTATTCCTATGCAATTAGTAGTAATATCAATCTAGATTTTATAATAGTGTAAACCCCACCACAGTGGGTATCCACTCCCTTGGGCTTTTCGATAGACCTTGTAGCCTGTTGATCAGCCACACACAAGCCGCCTGGAAATGACAACCAGAGAAGCTCCCGTGGAGGAAGTGGGTGTGAGTCTGCCTGCCCTTTGTTGTGGTCAGAAAAGGAACTACTTGTGCTTTTTAATTAGAAGGGTGGGACCAGATTCTTCCTAATTGCAATTTGAGCTGTAATACAAAACATTTACAGAAGAACCATGTTTAAAAAGAAGTGCATGGTCATTCTCTCCTGAATTCAACCCCAAGCCTTACTTAAATGACTCCTCATTTTACAGTTTAGCAGGATTTTTTGTTGTTGTTGTTGTTGTTGTTTTAACTTACCACAGCCTCCTCCAAAACATAGTCTACCTCTGCTCTGTATTTCCAGTTTTTAAAGCTACAGCACAGCTTCTGTTTGAGAAGGATCCGGAGGTATGCGAGGGCTGCCTGGGACAATGGATGTGGAGACAAAGTGCTCCCCCAAAAGAGGAATTCAGCAGTGCCCATTCAGAATAGCCAGAGAGTGTTCATCCAAAATTGCAGACAGCTGCTTGTGCTAAGTAGGATTTATCCTTAGAACTAGACAAGGAAATTTGTATTTCCTGTTTTAATTAGAAGGGACTTTCACAACATAAGAATAAAAGGCATGGCTTGCCCCAAAGACGTGCATCTGCTTCATATAAAAATAAATGCATTATAAGTGTGAGAAATTGCTTGAAGATGGCCATGATATTGGGAATATGCTGTGTATTTACTTTATAGTCATCTGAGGTTTTCTTTTCCAGTAAGGTTAAGAACCTCAAGAATTTTTATGACTGAGTTAGAGAAAAAAGCATGCCCAAACCCTGTTGTTCATGTTGTATTGGTACCAAAAAAAAAAAAAAAAAAATGCTTTTTGTCTCATCCACCTGCCAACTATGTTCATGGAAGGGCTGTTCTTGTGTCCCTGACAGGAAGGAGTAGGATTAGTTCTTCAACACAACTGTTGATTTGGAATACATAGAAAATGAAGTATAAATCAGTAGCCAGGTATGCGTGTGGTGTGTGTGTATCTGCAAATCTGTCTGTCTGTCTGTCTGTCTGTCTGTCTGTCTGTCTGACGATGTGTCTGTGTGTTCAAGCTCCTGAATTCAAAAGGAAATATACTGCCTTCCTACACAACGTTGATTTTTTTTTTTCTTTTTAGTAACTTACTTTTCAGATATCAATGCAGGGAATGCCAGAAGGAAACCACGTGAGTCACTTTAAATTATTTGCAATGACAGAGAATTTCTAGCAGAGCCGTAACTCATCTTTTGAAGTTAATGTGGGCACAGTAACCCATTTAGTCCTTCCTCTATGTAAAACTGTTCATCTCTTTGGCTGGGGATTTTGAAGCTGGCATTGAACCCAATAAAAATCAGTTTTTATTCTTCCATCCTTACTCTAAGAAAAGAAGCCTTGAGGCTTAAAGAGTGGGCCTGCTTTTTTGTTGTATAGATGTAGGGAAGACAAAATTAGGATAGATATAGTCTGAAAGTTATAGTCTCCATGCTTTGTTCAAAGTGGTCAGAACTTAATGTAAATTATTTACAGTTGCTCTCTCTCTTAACGCTCCCACCTGGACAGGAGCGGGTTCTTAGTTGTACAGGGTTAGGGTTTGGAGCTCTTTGTGAGTTCTCTCTCTGTGGCAACCTCCTTGCGAGGGTAGATACCACCCTCTGTCAAGACCTGCCACAAGCTCTTTTCATGCCTCACGTGAGTCTCTGAAGAGCCTTTAAATCTGTTGGAACTTCTCCAAGACAGTGCAGCTACATGACAGAAATGTATGTCCCAGAGCTGAGAGCGAGGAAGTCCAAGGTCCACGTAGCTGTAGTCTGTGCTCTGGTGAGGACGGTATACACTGCCATGTGCTAGTTGGATTCTCAGGGCAGAAGGAGGAGGGGAAGGAAACTCTGTTGCCCCTGTTCGGAGTCAGCTTATACCTCTGTGGGCTGTATTCTCATTCCCTCCTGATAAAGTCACATCGGGAAACAGTACTTCAGCCTGTGAAATGAGGAGAAAAGCAGTTGGCCATTGGGTTGGGAGACCTAGTGTGTTTTCAGGAATGTTGAGCATCAAGTAAGAAGCGTAGCTGGGAAGAAACCCGTGATGGAAGGGAGCTGATGTAGGAGGCGGAGCTGCATCGTCCTGGTGTGATGTCAAACATCCAGCTGAGAAGGAGACCCAGGGAAAGAGGGACCTCCTTCATGTTACAGATAACAAGAAGTGCAGGGGGAGGAGACGAGAGTGAGCCAGATAATAGTGGTCTTCAGTCCATAAGGGGAATGGCAGCAAGCCATGATATAGCAGATCTCTGATGTCACATGCTTCAAAAGATCTGAGGTTGGTATTGACGTATAGAAATGTAGTCTAACAGCAGTCATGGGAATGAGGAGAAACCTGAACCCCAAAGCTTCGTTAGCTTTCACCAAAATAGCCATAAACTCATCTAGACCATGGAAGCGGCTCCACCACCCAGAACTGTGTGCCTTCCAGCAGGTTCAATTCCTCTGCCGTAAATCTCCTGGTTTAGGAATGACCAGCTTCCCAGCCTCACCAGCATCTCCCTGCCTTCACTCCCCGTTGAATTTGCCTGCATAAATGATAGCGTTATATTTGCATCACGTAATGCTATTCAAATATGACTCCTAGTATAGATTCTGAACTCCTCTACTCCATTTTATCCATTCCTACAAGAAACGTGGAGCTGGAGTCCCAGGAATGTATAATGTAGTATAGAATATGCTATGTTTTGTTTGCGTGAGATGTCTTAAGAAGGAAATCTAGGCTCAGAGACATTGAGTGATAGGCCCAAAGCTCTCAGCTAATTAGGGGCAGAGGTCTTCGTGCTTTTCAGAGACCTTGGGAATTGTTAACGATATCCACCAGGCAATCCGAGCTCTGACCCAACCGTGATCCGGTTCTGCATTAGAGGATAAACTTGGAATTTAGACCTGTGCGAGAGGACTTGGAGCAAAGCAGACAGGCTTCAAAGCAGCCAGGAGATAGGCACAGGATAGCTCTAATCTCAGCAGTCCCAACATGGATCTCATAGATCCGAGTTAGAGAAAGTAGCTGAAAACTGAGGGGAAAAAAAAATCAACTCTCCGTGAATTCCATACCATCATCGGTTAAAAAAAAAAAATGCCCGTTGTCCATTTTCAGTTTTATTTCTTGCCATGAAATTTAAAAATGTTGTTTTTATACCTTTTATAGTATCTGAAAAGTAGATCCTAGTCATTTCAAAAGAGAACAGCTCATAGATTCGAGTGTGTGTGCGTGTGTGTGTGTGTGTGTGTGTGTGTGTGTTTTATATACAATATTTTTTTTTGGTTTCCTTAAGATTTAAGTCCTAAAAGTAATTTATATTTCTCTGATCTGTAGAAAACTGATCATTTGTTCCTTTTCTTTTGGGAAGGGAAAGGTGCATAACTCCTTCCTAAGGGGAATCCTAATGTAGAAATTTATATCTAGAATGAAGTCTTTCCACTGATCTGTATGCTACAGAATGATGTGCGATTTATTCCCAGGGGACCAGGTACCGCTGCAAGGGAAGCAGATGCCCACTAAGGTTATAGTAACAACATGAACACAAAACACAGGAGCCACTTAGTTCTTTCTAAGAGGAAAAATGCCTTTTATGATGAAGTGTCCCAATTGGAGTGGTTCCAGTTTAGGAGAAGTAGAGAGTAGCTTTCAGAACCTAGTATCATTGCTCCATGTACACACACACAGTCCCAGCATACACCCCCTTTTGAGTGGTAAGTTTTTGCTTGCTGTGGCACAGCAGGAGAGCTAATGTGTTCAGAGAATGTTGATTCCTCCCTGGTTGCTGGTTGCTGCTGGAAAGTTCCTGGGAGGGGGAAGGGTGGCATCGGGATAGAAATGAATAATCATTGCTGGGTTTTTGTTTTTAAGAGCCAAAGGAAATGGTCATCCTGTCCCCTGTCACCCTATCATGCCCCATCCCCCTAAAACAGCCTAAATGAAGATGGATGGGTTCCCTTCCCACAAAGGCCGAAGGGGATGCCCTTCGTCTGCAGCGGGAATGGTGGGGTGACTTTGGGTCCCCACGAATGAAGCTCTTTCTGAGTGCTGTTTTCCTGGCTTGTGAGTGCTGCTTAGCTCTTAAAAACCTCTACTGCCAGGTCAGGCGGAGGTCAGTGTAAACTGACTCAACACTCCCCTTTCCAGATCAGTCTTCAAATGGCAAGAAAACATTTGGACTGTCAAAGGCTGCCTGGTTCAGCAAGCATTTCCATAACTAGCTCTGCATGGCTCAGCCCTTGTCAGGGTGCCAACTAGTGTGATGGAAGTCGGTTTTACATGTAGAGTTTTTTTGGCCTTAATCTGTATGTTGCCTATAAATGTCTCCTACTCTGCCCCCACCTCAAGAAGAAATGAGCATGTCACAAGTTTGATCCAAAGCGTCAGCGTCCAAAGCATTCTAGTGTGCCAGACATGGGGGTGGGGCTGCGGGGAAAGAAACACACTATGGTCTATTCCCAAACTATTAGTCAATTCTGAAATTTCCATTTTAAGTTTACTGTACCTGAAGAAAATCATTCATTCACTTGAAACTGAAAAGATAGGCTAAGGACAAATAACTCAGAAGGTAGAGGCAGACTGCTAAGTGTGTGCTAGCTGGAAGTTACTTTAGGAGTGTACAGAATAACTGAATTTAAAACTGTTTTAGATGGATCAAAATCCATTCATTCTACAAAAGATAATAATGCCACAATACTACGTTTTTGGTTTTTTGTTTTTTGTTTTTTTTTACCTCCAACCCAGCACCTGGGCTTGACCCACTGTATCAGGAAATACATTTCTCATAGATGAAAGAACTCATGGCCCTATCTAAAAATAGCATTGTCTTTCCACCAGTTCATCTCAGCTGGAGGTGGGATTAAACGGTAATTGTCTGAGGAAAGAGGCACTGATTGAATGGAGCTGCTTGGCCAGCAAGGCCCAGGTGGTGAGTAGCACCATTCAGATAAGGCCCTGAATGAAGCAGGCCACTTCTGTGTCTATCTGCTCTTCTGCAAAATGGCCCCTCTTGGTGTCGAGCTGTGGACAGACAAGATGCAGGCCTGTTCACAAGGTGAGAGGGCTACTGCTCAGACACAGTTGTTGGCCTCTTAAAACTCTACTGGCTGTTTCTGCCACACCTACAGGCGCACAGCCTTGAAGAGCATTTGCCAGTAGAACTGGGTGTGCTCAACTAGGAATGATTCTCCTGCCTGGAACCAGGTGAGAGGAGGTGGTGAGGACAAGGACGGTATTCATCGCCTTGGCCACTAGTCACAAGGGAATTCTGGGTTTCCTAACACTGTAGAGCTAAGCTGAGACCTTCTCTTTTAGATGTCCCTGGAGCTGTGTGCTCTCCTTAGAGTGACAGAGAATGCGTGTGAACTAGGGTTCTGGAGGACGCTGAGTTAAGGTGTGCACTGGGGTAGGACCAAGAAAAACAAAAACAGAAGAAGTCTTTGTAAAAATCTACGGAACCTCACTTCTGCGGTAGGGGGCCTCACCTCAGTCATCGGATCACTGTAGATGGAGTAGGGGGTTACCTGAGCTATTGTTTCCTTCTGGTAGAAGACGGATTATCTCCCTGCTCTTCTTAGTTAACTTGGTTCTCGCCTGGGCCTCCACTGGCAGAAAACTTGCCCAGAAATCCTGTAGTACTATAGGACTCCCATCCACACATTTATCATGGTAGCTAAAGTATTTGGGGGTTCCCTTGATGGCTGGGATGATGGTCTGTGGCTTTGAGGTTTGTTTGTTTGTTTGTTTGTTTTTAAATCAATGGTCTTCTTATTGATTCACAAATGTCTTTTGAATAACTACCTGTGTATACCGGCTCCTCTGCAAACCAACACACAAGCTCTAGCCCCTAGATTATGGGACACTCTGAAAGGGCCTTCTACAACACTATTCTTCTATTACTAATAAGCTGACACAAACTGTGGCTAAGAGCCTTTCGCAGGGAAACCATTACCAACCGTTCACACGTGCTGATGGCGCGCTGTCCGTGTGTACCGTCCACGATGGTTAAGCTACTTACCTGTAATTATGTACTAAAAGGGCTGCACCTTTGGCACACAGTTTTCAAAAGTATGTTTGAAATTCCTGCGCCAAAGTTAATACATGACCCGGCTGCCTGTCTAAGAATGTTGTGTAAACATTATAGGAAAAAAAAAAAAAAAAACCGATCGCTATCTCATCTGTAGTTTAAAAACTGGGTCAACAAGTCTACGGATAAAAGAAGATTGGCGAGGCACTGCTCCGTAGACTGAGCCCGTGACTTCCAAAATCAGGGGTCTGCCCTGTAATCCTAATGGATTGATTTCCGAAATTCCTTGGATTTGTCCTGCTGAACTAGTCTAGTCTCTCGGGGGCTTAGCTGGATCCCTGCCAATAGATATTATGGTTTATACAACAGTAATTCCACTCAGCCCAGCTGTAAACTTAAGTCTATTGTATTAACACAACATTGAAAGGAAACCTTGCTTTTCCAGGGGCACGGAGCCCGCCTTTCAAACACGTTTAGAAAAATATAAAGGATTTTCAATTAGCTAGTTGGAGGCCCTTGGAAGCAGTACTGTGCCTGGGCCACCCATTGTCTGGAGTTTCAGGCCTGCTCCTTCCAAACGGGACAATAAGGAGCTTGCCAGTGTAGTCATTAATGGGCCAGCTTTGGTGGGGGCTTTGTTCTTAACCAGGGGTTTTATCTTAGCCCTGCTGGTTAAGCTTCTCTATGTACTGCTCACCTGTCATAACTGTCATGCATTTAATCCATCATTCGGGTGGACAGCCTCACTGATCACACCACAGGATGGGAGGGAGGGTGAGGAGAAGAGAGACGGAAGGGCTGTGTACACTGAAGATGATTAGCAGATTTTAATAAAGATTTTAAGTGAGATTTTCAGCAAGTAGGCGGCTTGGTGGGAGAGAACCCTCTGCTTCATGGTTGGAACATAACAGCCAGCGTTTCAAAAGACAGTGCAACAAAGCGTGTGCCTGGAGAATCCAAACCGGACTGGTAAAGAGAACCAGAGGACGGCCCCTCCGCTCCCTTCCTACCTAAGTGGTATAGAGACTTTCCTTTCTCTTTCAAAGACACTTTGGCATATTTTATTTCAGTGTGTGTGTGTGTGTGTGTGTGTGTGTGTGTGTGTGTATTTGTGGGCACTCGTGGCATGGCATGCATGCAGAAGTCAGGACAACTTTCAGGAGTAAGCTCTCTTTCCACCACATGGGCTGTAGACGTTAAACTCAGGCCTGATGGTGGACGCATAGAGTTATCTTCAATCCTTGACAAAAATGCAGAAAGAAAAAAAAATAGCGCTTTTACCACCCATTTATAATAGATACTTTATATGTTTGTATTTGCCACCTAACTCCTGCAAGCATATACTTTCCACAAGAAAAAAATTATTAAAGTGATATTGATGAGTTTAAGTATTTCCATCATTATGTATCTTCTGCAAAAGTGTATTTTGTTTTTTTACATTTAACTTTGGTTTTTATGGGTGTTTTGCCTGACTGCATGTCTATAGCCCATGTGTGTGCCTAGTGTTCACAGAAGCTAGAGGGCATACGATCCCTTAAAATTGGTGTTGAGCCACCATGTGGGTACTGGGAATTGAACCTGGTCCTCTGAAAGAGCAGCCAGTGCTCTTAACCACTAAGCCATCTGTCTCTCCAGCTCCCCAATTGGTATTTATTATAAAGCTGTGTTTACAGTGAAGTATTTGAGTCAGCTATTGAGCACAATTTGTGTGCTAGGCATTGTTCTCAATGCTTCATATGTATTACAGTTTCCAGTCTCCAAGACCTTGTAAGGAGCTGAGCGCTGCCATCTCCATTCTATTAATGAAGAAGGAAAAGCGAGGAAGGCAATGAGTTGCCTAGATCCAGGCCGTGTGGAACCAAGAGAGTTAAGATCTTAACCCAGGCAGGATGGCCTCAGAGCCACGTCTTTTTGCCATTATTCCCAAACAGTCACATAGAATTGGCTTGTCTAAAAACTACATTCAGAGATGGTGGGATGGTCCAGCAGATGAACTCACCTTCTGCCAAGGCTGATGACCCTGGGACTCATACCATGGAGGGCGAGGCAGGACTTCCGTGGGATTGGCCTCTACTTTAGAGTGTGGCACACACTCACATAAATAATTAAATTTAAAGGGAAGCATCTTTGGAATTGTGTGAAAACATTATAGACCTTTTCCTTCTAATAGCAAAAAACCTGTAACTATGCCCAGGTTTGTGTGTGTGTGTGTGTGTGTGTGTGTGTGTGTGTGTCCATGTGCACATGTGTACCCAGAGGCCAGACACTGACATTAGGTATGTCCTGGATTGCTCTCTGCTTTACTTTTTAGATATGGTATCTCACTGACCAGGAGCTTTCTGGCCTAAACTGGATGCCAGCACACCTCAGGGATCTCCCTGTCCCTACCTCCCCAGAGCTGGGATTACAATCTCCTTTTTTTTTTTTTCTGTTGGTCCTGGACAAGCTGCGGTCCTTATACTTGAACAATACAGCATCCCTCCTAACTCTAACATCCCAATTTTATACTTGGAGCAATTGTGGATAGAGCTGGATTGAGAAAGCCCAGCAGTCGGTCCATTCCAATGATGCCAGGCCTTGTTTCAACAGGAAGCTACTTTCCTGGGGCTCCACAGTACCCTGCCGTGGACAGACACCTGAGGGTAGTCTAGGAGACTCGGAATGACACGTGCCAAGCACGCGGACAGTAAATCCCCTAATTCAGTTCTCTCTTCCAGCACTCTCTGGCAGACAGCCAAGCTAAATATTTCTGCTCGATAAAAAAAAAAAAAAAAAAAAAAAAAGCACTGTGCTCTCCTTTGCTCTGGTGGCCTAGCTCTGGTGATCAAGTTTTCCTCAGCGAGATGAATAGGAACTAGACACCAGGCTGGTGGCACCCATGTGCATATTGTTCACCACAGAACTTTCTTTATGCGCTATCATCAGATGAGCTGTACAAGAAGGAAGGCCGAGGATTTTGAAAATATATTGAATATGAAATTCTTTCTTCCTGGCTACTACTTATTCTTTTTATTTGTTTTTTATTATCTTTTCAGATCTCCTATGTATTATCTATGGGTTGCATTTTTTTTTTTTTTAACTAAATCGATTCTTCAGGCTGTTACAGTTGGTCAACTGAAAGACCTAACAGACGGACCAGCGTGTTTATGCCAGGTGAGGGTTACAGTTAATTGAGATGTAGGAGTCCTGTCTTCATTAGCGCTAATTAGAAGAGGAGAAGGGGCAGCGGCATTTGCATAGCCCTCCCAGTGACTTCACACGTGTCCTCTTTACACCAAAGGGCTTCCTAGGAGTTGTCTGAAGAAACAAAATTATAGGACTTTGTGTCTTGGTTCTTCTTCTCTGCTGGTCATTGTGTGAATTCTCTCTGCTACTTTTACCTCAAACCCTTTTCAGGGGCTGAATAATAGCCATGTAATAGCCAACATCATCATCTAAGTAACAAGTTCCCACCAGTGTCAATACTCGGACCACTTCTACCTTAGGATAACTATACATCGCACTCTAATTAAATATGCCTGTATCGCTATGACTGCTCAAACTATTTTCCCATCGATCTCTTCCTACACATATGAGTTATTTGGCCAAAGGTTATGGTTCTTCAAAGCTCTTGGTATATGTAGTTAAATTTATTTCTAGAAAAGTTCTATCAGGGCTAGAGAGATGGCTTGGTAGTTAAGAACATTGGCTGCTATTACAGAAGGCTCGATTCCTACCACCTATGTAACAGCTTATAACCATCTATTTCTAGTTCCAGGGGAATCAGATGCCCTTGTTTGACTTCCACGGGCACCAGGAAAATACATGGTGCACATATATATATATATATGGTGTATATATATATATATGGTGTATATATATATATATATACATGTACACACATACACACACATATGCAGGCAAAACACTCATACACACAATATAAATAAATAAGTCTTTTAAAAATTTAGAAAAAGTTATTATGAAAAAGCATGTTGCATCATTATCTAGGAACTGAGGTTTATCCTAAAAAGATTTAAGTACTAATAACTTTTGATGTTTCTTTTTATGTACGTGTTGATGGCATTATTAATGGACCACTGCCTCTCTTTTGTTTATTTGAAAAACATTGTAAGCCCTGACTGTGTTTGAGGTACCATGCCATACCCCAAAGAGCAGCTTTTACTACTTTGAAATGTTCATTCTTATGATCATCTTCCACTGCTTCTTTGAAGAATTACAATTTGTAATGGTGTGTTTAAACCATGTATTAAGACTGTCTCTTATAAGCTAGGTGTGGTGGCTCATGCCTTTGATCCCAGTTCTTGAGAGACAGAAGCAGATGTATCTGTGAGTTTGAGACAGGCCTGGTGTGTTTCTGTGTGTGTGTGTGTGTGTGTGTGTGCGCACACGCTATGAATAAATGCCAACCCACTTTTGATAGAATGTAGAGTTTATGTTATTTTGGCAGTGTTGGAGATCCAACTCAATGTCTCATACGTCTGAGACAAGAACTCGTTCAACAAAGCTGTAACCAGCCACAGAATGTATAATTTTTAGTCAGTTTTCCAGCGCTGGATATGCATTGGTATTTATTCATCCACATCTTGGTGGTAGCTTATGTTCTGAATCACAGATCCATCCATAACTGGAATAGGCATATGATCTGGGACCACTGGGGCAGAATTTGTATGCTTAACTTCATTTTCCCATGCCCTTCATCAATCTCAGAGGCAGACTGTGTCTGCTCCAAGCCATATGTTTAGAAGCTGTTTCTGTTCCAAGGTGTAAGCTACATAAAAGCAGAAGAGAACTGTGTAGGGAAAGGGGAACAAGAAAGAGTGACACATCTGGGCAGTGGTGAGACACACACTTAGGAGGCAGAGGCAGACAGATCTCTGGGAGTTTGGGGACAGCCTCATTTAAAGTGATTTCTGGGATGTCCAGGGCTACACAGAGAGACAGAGAGAAGAAAGACAAATATTGCATTTTTTTTCTCATGCAGAATCCAGATTTAGCAATATATCTGTACATGTGTAGGCCAAAAAAGCAGAAGAGATACTAATAGGAGGGAGAGAGGGACCGGTGGTAAGGAAATGAATATGAGCAAAATATAATGTTCATATAGAAAGATGTCATAGTGAAATTCATTATCTTGTATGGTAACTAAAATGTGTATACAACATTTAAAAGGTGGACATCTGGTTAAGTAAAATGAAGAACCTCCCCCCCAATTTATCAGCATGTTCGAATCCCCCAAGAAACTTCAAAGACAGAATTAGCTGGGCCATCTCCTCATGGTTTGATTTAATTGGTATAGGTTCAACCTGAACAATAATATTTTAAGGTCTTCCAGGACATTCTGGTATGCTCCAAAGTTGGAAGGCTACTTCAGATGAAAATATTTGTGGAGCATATTTTAAAGTTTTCCGGTCAATGTGTTGCACTTTTGTATGTCCTTGCCTGAGCTTTTGTATTCATGTCCCCGCCAAGCCACAGACGAGTCTCTTCTTTATCTAGTGTGGAAAACAAAAGGTATGCTTGGTAGCGCTTTAGCTTTTTTCTTCGAGGTTGGGAAAGAGATGCAAAGAGCAAATTCATGTTCTAAGAGATAGCAACAATGAAGTCAACCTGGAAATTACTGTGTGAGGTGGTGAGAGTTAGTGGAGAATGTTATCCTATAAGAATTCAGGTTGTGGCCAGGCGGTGGTGGCGCACGCCTTTAATCCCAGCACTTGGGAGGCAGAGGCAGGCAGATTTCTGACGAGACCAGCCTGGTCTTCAGAGTGAGTTCCAGGACAGCCAGGGCTACACAGAGAAACCCTGTCTCGAAAAACAAAAAAAAGAAAAAAAAAAAAACAAAAAAAGAGAGAGAGAGAGAGAGAGAGAGAGAGAGAGAAAGAGAATTCAGATTGTGAATGGGATCGCTCTGAGAAGCATGGCCTTCCTTGTCACAGCTACACAGGAATACAGCATGCTGCTAGGCGTTGCCTCAACTGAGACTGAAACATAGTTTGCCTATTGTTTGTTACCACAGAGTCCTATAGAGTTAGGTAAAAAGTAGAACGATAGATAGATAGATAGATAGATAGATAGATAGATAGATAGATAGATAGATTTTTATCCCGTCTCACAGTTAGTAGTACTGTTAGTGTTTTCTTCTAAGACTCATCTGTAATTAAACTCAGGACCAGACAACTGGCCTTGGACTCAGTGTGAGCCTTCGGAAGGCTCAGCACAGACAAGCATGCAGCTCCCGCTGCCTGTTGTGGGAAATGGTGGAACAACTTCTAACCATCTATGTCCTGGGCTCCTCGTAAAGGAGAACAGAAACAGGGTCGGGCAGATTTAGCGCTTCTCTGGAAGCAGGATGGCTTCAATCCTCTTCATCCCACACAGACTTCCAGAGGTGCTTGAAAAGGAACCTCATGCCAGCCGGCTTGAAGCTTCCTGGAAGCCAGGGCCTGGGCTGTATCCAGATCTGACTCTCAAGAAGGGGAAGTAGTGAAGTTAGTAAGGAGTAGAAGAGATGAGAACTGGCTGTTGCCTCCAACACAAGACAGATGAGCTCCAGGCTTGGCATAGGGCTCAACTCCAGGAAATAAAGGAATGTGTGGCAATGTACATTGATGGTCTGAACCCAAAGGTAAGAGGATTAGCTATTTCTCAACATTACAGTAGTGTTAAGGAGCCTTATGTATTAATTTTAAATTATTTTTTAAAATATATTTATTTAATGTGTATGGAAATTTTGCCTGCACATATATCTGTCTGTGCACTGCATGCATGCCTGGTACCAGAGAGGCCAGTCCAGGACCAGGAATAGCCTGGAACTGGAGCTGAAGATACTTGTAAGCCACAGTGTGGGTTCTAGGAAACCAACTCTGGTGTAAGAGCAGCAAGCATGCTACACCACTGTGCCATCTCTCCATCCCCAGAGATTTATTGCTTCTTCAATTTAAAAATTCTCTTAAAAAAAAAAAAGATTAAGCCATTTTGCAATCTAAACCTTCTGGTTGGCTAAATAATATTAAGGAACTACTTTTTAAAAAATTGAAATTGTTAGCCAGGAAGTGGTGAAGGATGTCTTTAATCCCAGCACTCAGGAGGTAGAAGCAGCTTGAGGCCAGCCTGGTCTATAGAGTGAGTTCTAGCACAGCCAGGGCTACACAAAGAATCCTGTCTCAAAAAAAAATTTAATTTTTTATGTCTATTCATTATACATTGTACTTACTGTTTATTATTTTTTCATTTATTGTTCTGTTAAGAAAATATCCGGCAAATATTTTATAAGTTAGCCATTACTTTTAGCTGAGTCTCGGGACTCACACCTGTAATCTCAGTACTGGGGAGGTCTCTGAGCCAGGAAAACCCTCATGCGTTCAGCTTCTGCTACTTAATGAGACCCTGTCTCCCACACAAAACTAAACAACAACTACAAACCAGTTGTTCATTGTTTTTAAGTTTGTTTGAAAGCAGACAGGCTTATGCTTCATAGTTAATTTGAGTAAGGATGTTTGTTGGAACTAGAATCAGTTACTACCCAAGACAACTTGGACCCCATGACCAGCTGGGGAGAGAAGTCTCTTGACGCACACATATCGCCCCTGCTGCAGGTCCCACACTCTCAGCTGCAGGGCAACACTTGGGAATTTAGATGGGACTTCCGAATTCAGAATTGTTCAGATCCTGAACAGGAGGCTCAAGTTCTCAGTTTCTTAGAAAATTCTGTGTAGTTTAAAAATACATTAGGGCTGAGGCTCTAGGGTAGAATAGGAACTTTAGCCAGGTCCTGAGTTAGTCCTCAGCACTGAAAACAACTGATGTATGTTGACCATTAGTTAAAATTTTAAAATGATACATAGTTGCACTTTGGAGTAGTCTGTGGCCATTAAGAGTGAAGCCGACTTGGGAGAAGTGTTCACAGTAGAAGGTGAACTGCTGGTCATTCCACACTGCTAGAGAGGTAACCTACGCTGTGACAGCTGGGAACTAAGCCCAGGAGGATCAGGAGTTCAAGTTGGCTAAGTTGAGACTCTGTCTCAAAACACCAGAAACAAACAGAACCATACAAGTCCATTTAGAAGTGACACTTAACTGCTAGAATCTACACCAAATTGCTAACAATGACTGGCTTTAAAAAAAAAAAAAAAAAAAAGTTCACTTGGCAGCAAGGAATAATAAACTAACCTGTTTGCCCCCCCCCCCCCCCCCCCGGGGCTGTGAGAGGTCCTCTGTGGCAAGGTATGGGCAGGACACAAGGGGGAATCTCCTGATACTTACTGTCAAAATGCAGAAAAGCTGCCTCCTGGGGATTTCAGGAGCCAGACAGCCAACTGTCCAATAGCTTCCTCCCTTACTCAGGGGTGGAGCTTAACTTTCCTTCTTTTAGCGGGCCCCAACCAGATCCTTATCACCTGCCACCAGACCCCCAGCTTTTATGATCAGAACATACCAATGCATTTCAATTGGAAATTCCTCTGGGTCTGGGGAAATGGCTCAGCAGGTAAGAGTGCCCCCCATGAAGGTGTGAGGACCACAGAAGTTTGGTTCCCGCCTGGCACCCTTGTAAATGCTGTGTGGTCTTGGTAGTTGGCCTTCACCGAGAAGCAGAGACCTACGATGCCAGGAGAATCCACAGCTCTTGTAAGAGACCCGGCTCAATTTTTAAGCTAGGGGAATAAGCCAGGAAAACACAAAACACCTGACATCAGTTCCCTTCCTCACCCCCTCAGTTGTCGCTTGATGGTAATGCTTTTCCGGAGCATGCTTAAGACCCTAAAGAAAGTAACCACATTTGAAAGGAAGAACGGTTTGTTATCAACTCTCAGTCCCTTCATTTCCAAAGAAAATAATTCTCAAAACTCCTAGTTCTCCCAAACTTAATTACATTTCTAGGAGCAGAGATAATATTTTTGCCGTAGTTTCGGCTCTGACTTAAAGTATGTACATTTTGAAAAAAGTATCTTTCTTTCTTTCTTTCTTTCTTTCTTTCTTTTTTTTCGAGACAGGGTTTCTCTGTGTAGCCCTGGCTGTCCTGGAACTCACTCTGTAGACCAGGCTGGCCTCGAACTCAGATATCTGCCTGCCTCTGCCTCCCAAGTGCTGGGATTAAAGGCGGTGCACCACCACTGCCCGGCAAAAGAAATGCCTTTCTATATCCAGTATTCTGGATAAAAGATGAATGTAATATTTAGCAACAATGGCTTCTTGGGCTGTCCCTTACGGTAACCACAACACGTCCCTGGTTTTGTTGCTGGCCCGAGGATGCTATTGTGATTGCTTCCCTGGATTTCACACGCTGACCTTTCCTGCCATCAGAGGCTCAGCCGGACTTACCAAGGGAGGGGCCTCGCTCTTAGTTGAATGTAGATGGTTCTGTGTTGAGTGGCAACCCAGAGAGCTTCTTCCTTGAGGCACCCCCACTCCCATTCCAAAATTTAAGAAAGCTGCCTGGCGTAAGAATACCCTGGGGATCACTACAGGAAAAGTTAATGTATATGAAACACCACACCCACTACAGGAAAAGTTAATGTATATGAAACACCACACCGACACGGATGTATCACGCCGCAACGTCCGTTGAATAAAAGGCTAACATAGAAATACTGCTATGAGAATTTACAGAGATGGCAGCGGTGAGGCTAAGTATTATAGTTTGTGTAGAATCATCAGTTCAGGAAAGTGGGCATATCGATTATATTTTTCTTTGTCTTCCTTTTACAAATACTTGCAGAGCTTTTTTTCTTTTTCTTTTTCTTTACTTGATAGCAGAAAATAAGGAAGCCTTTGTCTCTAATAGTTTGAAACTCTGAGCACTAATCCATTCTAGGTCCAAAGTAATATTATGTGAGGAAACTCTAACACTGAACAAAGTATTTTAGTCTACTTCATCAAACTGTTTGCAAGGTAGTCAGTCTCATGACTTACTTCCTTTGCTTTTAAACTTCTCTGCCCATCCAAAACAATTTTGCAGTCAGAGTTATCAGCCCAGCAAGGAGCCAGGAGTCTAACTGGTTGATTTCTCTACTTTTACCTAATTGCTGTGGGGTGAAGTGGCTACGGAGGGAGTGAAGGGCCTAAGACTGGCAAGAATGCTTTCAGAAAGAATCCCAGGGTCGGGGAGTGCTTACAGGTGAGAGTGAACCGAACAGAGCCAACAAGAAGCAGGAGACCATCTGTGCCTGCCACGTCTACTACCACCAGGCCTGGCGAGGTGGTGTACACTGTTATTGCCAGCACTTTCAAGACCAACACAGGCAGATCTCTGTGGGTTCAAGACCTGGTCTACAATACTAAAGATCCAGGCTAGCTAGAGTTACAAGGTGAGGCCCTGTTTTTAATGAAAGAGTGTGTTTTCAAGTACTGAGGTCAGAGGTATATCCTTATGCTGATGGCTTCTGCCCTGAATTACTTCCTAAATTCTATGACTGTGGACTTTGCCTCCTATACTTTCTCTAGCACTGATGTCTTCAGAGCCTGTTTCAGAGCCTCGTTTTCAGATAGGATCTGAGAGCCACTTTTAATCTGCTCAGCCAACATTAACACAGACATTAATACAGTACTGAGCTGAGTACTGAGTTTTCAATAGCCATGACTGTTCACAACAAGTAGAGGAGCACAGATAATCTCATTTACTAGTAAATTTACTGATAAAGCTTGAATAAAACAAACGTGGCCAGCACAGGGACGGAGACCAACAGCTCTGTGTTTGCTTCCGCGCCTTGTACCGTGACTTCAGCCTGCTTTGGAGGGTTGTTGTAATAGTTTAGTGGCCTCTGTCTTGCCTCTTTATGGGAACTTCCGAAATTAAAAATGCTTCCAAGAATGTTTGGAATAATATGAAGCAAAATGTACAATTACTGTGCATAATAGTCGAAGTATAAGTTCACGTGTTTTTTGTTTGTTTGTTTAGCCACGTTAATTTTTACAGTTTTGGAAAACCTCTATTCTAGAGAATGGAGAATTCTTTCTTCAAGTCTGGCAGAAACCTTTTATATTAGTGCAAACTAATCGTTAATGAAAGTCTGGTCAACAGGGAAATAAATCTTTGGTTTATTTAACCGTATTCTGGAAAGAACATCAAGAAGCAACGGTGTCAGTCACCGGAGGCAGTGAAAGCTTGAAGACCATCCAGTTTCTCAGCGGCCCCGGTGAGATTAGGTCTCTTCTTGTGGGGATAAATGTGTTTACATTTATCTACTGGTTTTTAGACTAGTTAATGTGTTACACCAGATAAATCTGTTTCCTGAGTCCATCTTTCAGCTTGTTCTCCCCTCTCTGGTGCTGACAAATGGTTGGAGTTTGACACAGTTTATCAGTTGAGCCCCTGCTGGGGGCTGCCTGTCACTCGCCCAGCTTGCTCAGTCAGACTGCCGCAGAGCAAACGTGAGTTATCTGCAATATTTTGCTCTCACTCCCTAGAGACAGAGATTCAGGTTGCGGCAAGTTTGGCCTCCCTTTGGGCTCACGTTCTCAGCTGGAATCTTCTTGATGATTTTCCAGCAGAGTCGCTGTAGAAAGGAGACACAATTTTTAATTTAGATGGAAAGGGCAAAAATCAAGCCTGTTTCATGACTGGTGCATATACAAAGGGCACTGAATGAGCCTTGTTTCGCAAGCACTGAAAAATACTTTCTCCAAAGTAACTGCGGCCCTAAGACTCATTCTTTTGGTGCTTGCTGACACAGCAGGCAAAGAAAGCAAGCACCTCATCCTGCTCAGAATGAGGCTTCTCGGGTGAACCCTCTCTTCTTGTCTGTTTGTATCAGTACACATCAACTGCACCGAATAGTGGATTTTAGTGTGATGTATACATATGTATATGTATACATCACACTCTGACCTTATTTTAATTTAACTTCCCACCATGTGAATACAAAGTTGACACAAAGGCTGAGCCTAGAGTGGGTCTCCAGGGTTCTCTGGCATTCCAAATGCTATTGTTGGGCAGAATTCTTTGGACTGCTGGATGAAGGGAAGCTTTTGGCGGGTATTAGTACAATCAGTGAGACTCCAGCTCTACGCAGAATCACTGGGGCTATCCACACTTGGGAACTAACAGTGGGATCCCAGGGGTGCTTCATGCCACTTGTTGAACCTAAAGCAAAGTGCACTGTAATCGCTGACTGGCCCATAAGCATGCTTAGCCATTACCTGTTACTGTAGTGACGTAGTGACAGGGGCCTTCAGGGTTACTGATTTGAATGCAGCCTCTGCCCTCTTCCTGCCACCCTTGACTGTCCTTCACACTCAAGCCACGGAGAAGAGGGACCTCGTAGAAAGAGGGAACAGGGTCCAGATGGGAAGAAACGGAAGGCTGGAAAGATCCTTTCGGAAATAGGTCAGGTACTGGGGAGATTAGATGAGCTTGCTTCATCCCTGAATACAATTAGGAGGAATTAGACCTGCAACAAGTAGTTTGGATTTATCAGCTTTAATTGTCTATTGTCAGGGCCCAGCTCGGGAGGATCCTGTACACTCTAATACTTTTAATGGCCCTCCGTTGTGGGCTTAGCTCTCCTAAAAAAAAAACTGTCTGCTCTTTTCAAAGGAGCTCTCTCGGGAAGCCTACCTAAAAACAGCAAACTGCTACTTTCTCTGTGGTGGATCCCATTCTAAGGTCCCCGCAGGTGCACCTTAAGGGGAAAGAAGATGGCCTATTGAACATTAATAGGTATCTCGCTCCCCTGGTAGGCCCTTTCAGGAAACAATGGGCTGTAGATGGTGAGCAGATAAGTTCAGGCTGATGGCTTCAGAATCTCCCACTTTCTTTGTCAGGGCTGATGGGTCAGAAGCCCCTCACTATCTTCCTGTTAAAAGGGTTATCAGGCTTATATGCAGTCAATAGTAGAGAGGGTTTTTTTGTTTTTTTGTTTTTTTGTTTTTTCCAGAAGATAAGGTGTCTATTAGATGGGGCCTGTTATTGTAATGCCATTGTTTTCTGTTTCCGCTATTACTCTTCAGCCTCTCAGGTGGGAAAGGCAATATTTGAAGGGCTAAGTCAGTTGTCTCCCAGACTCCAGGTTCTGCCAAGGGCTTCCTTCCCGTTCTCTAAGCTTGGAACTCTTGAGTTTGGGGCTCCATAAGTTCTAAAGTTGTTTCCCTAGGCAGTAGGCATGCCTGTGAGCGGCCACCACCACCACCCCTCTCCCCCAGAGTCATGGTTGCAGGTGAGATCTAGTCATGGTGAGCAAAGCCAGGGGGCATGTGCTTTCTAAGCGCCTGCAAAGCTGGCCCACAGCTTGCCTGGCAGGGAAGTGGGCTTTGGTCTTAAATCTGGTATTCAGCTCAAGTAAAGAGCTATACCCCTTGGAGCAGAATTTATGTGTGGGGCAGTGGTCATTGGTTCAAGAACTCATGATTACTTCTTTATCCGCTTCTAACTCCTGGAGAAATTGAGGGCACAGATGTACTGCGGAGCAAATGAAGGCACAAACACACAGACACATCCTCTACCGCCTTCACTCTTCCCTTAGAATGGACGAGATGTATTCATCAGCCCCACCCCACCCCCTACCCCTTTTTTTTCTTCCATGACAGAGCCTCTATACTAGGCTAACCTGCTTTGTAGCTGAAAATGACCTTCAATTTTTGATCTTCCGGCCTCAACACCCCCATGTGGGGGTTATAGGCATCTGCCACTTTATTTGCTTTATGCAGTGCTAGGAACTGAGCCCAAGGCTTTGTGTACTCTGTGTGAGCCTTCCTCCTCGCTGTGGGGCCTCTCCTCCCCACTGAAAGAGAGAGGTGCACTTTGGTCCCAGGGCTCTCCCTGGTGTGGAGGCTACCCTTCCTTCCTCAGACGCTGAGAGGAGATTTTTTTTTCAAGGAAAGTGCATATGAGCGCGTGCACCTGCCCTGGTGCTTCTCCCTCCTTAAGCATGGCTGCCCTGGCTCCTCTTAGTTCAGGCTCATTCCCTCTCCCACCGAATTGAAGCTAGATGTCTTCTGGGTTCAAAAATGGTTGGTTTTCCCATAGCCTCGTCAGGAATTAAGATCCCTCTCGTGTCTGAATCACCATAGTAAAAACATAGTTAGAAAGGCCATCAGATCTTGGAAACCCACAGTGGTTTCCCCCACAAATGCCTGGGGCATGATGGTTACTCTTGGCATTATTTGTTAAGTTGGTGGATGTCCGACTGAATGAATAACTTAAAAGTATGTGAACAATTAGAAAAAAACAAAACTGTGACAGGACCAAAATATGCTGAAGTGTCCCTATGCGGACAGTGCCGGGAAGCCCTGATGTGGCCACCATCTTGAAGGTTTTTACGGGCCCCTCTGATTGTGCTTATCTTTGGCACATTCCTCGAGAGAGAAGAGAGCTCAACTTTAATTTACTTAATCTTTGTTTCCCTTCTTTAGGAAGTCAAAACAGTGACGTCATTCTAAACTATCCCACAGGGCCCTAGGATCACCATTCCAAAGTCTAGGCCCTGACAATGTTTGTCCCAGTTTTGGGGGAAGTAAGCTGTGTGTCACGCAAAGGAAGCTTATGCTATTTTTAAATTGATTTAACACATCATTGAAACATATCATACACATATCACACCCATGACACACACGCTGCCTTGTAACACAGCATGTGTCATACATACATTCTCTCTCACTCACACACATAACTTGCTCTTCTTGTCCGGCTTTTTAAAAAAGGAAGGCAGCCGGAGAAGCCAAGCCCGGTTGACTTGAGTTGAAAAGGCTGTTAAAGTTTAAAAGCCAAGTGCCCCCTCCAGTTCTCAGCCTGGCTTTGAGACATGTGGGAGGGCTTCAAAGCCACAGTGCCTCTCTTTAAGGCTCAGGCTTACAGTTGGTCCCCAAATGTTTACCAGCATGAAGATGCCTAGCTTACAGGAAGTGGGAAATGGGTGTGGGGGGGTGAGGGTGGGTGAGTAGGGAGTGGGGAAGAGGGTGGGGGGGTGATCTATTGATGTGGTTAGCCTGTCATTGACCTTGTTTGGCTATAGCAGGAGTTGAATTAGAAAATGAAAACTCGTTTCATCTTGAGCATATTTTATCCCATTTTTTCCCTTACTTTCCTTCAGGGAAAAAAAACTTTAAAAAAAAAAAAAAAAAAAA
>JADRCD010216827.1:0-33236 GCA_019843815.1 Montemys delectorum
GGGAGGCATGTGCCCAGCAGGTATCCTATTTGGGGCAGCTGGGTATTACCCTTGGTGTGGGTTAGCCACCCTTTCTCCCTCTGTGTATCTGTTGCCAGAAGTTGGTGACATCTGCTTTTGGGTATTAAGAACTCACTGTCCTAGAGAGATACGTTGAAGCATCCTGCCGCTGCTCCTGTCTAATGCACAGGGCGCAGGCACTCTCATCTTCTATCCCCGGAAGCCCAAGGGTCACTCAGCAGCACTGTCCCCATCTTAAAGGAAAAGGCATAGAGCTAGCTGTTCTCCTACCAGCCTCCTGTCTGCCTCCTAGCGCCATTCTCTCTGCACTAGTGCCTTTGCTCTTTTAGAGACTGTTCAAACCAGGAAGTGAAGCACAGCCAACTCGGGAACACAAATATTTGCCAGTCAAGAAAACACTCCCCTGTCAATCAAAACCCAGACAAGCTGGCACACATACTCTGTAGGAGCGGGAGGCAGCTTCTGTTTTGGCATGGTCCAGGTGGCTGATGGCTTCTCCCCTGAATGTGTTTCAATCTTCTTCCCTCCATCCTCAAAAGGAGATGGGGAAACTGAGGCTCGAGGTCGCCACTTAGCGTCCAGCGACCTTTGACTTGTCTGAGAATATCTGTGTGGATTCATAACCCCGTGAGGGGGGACAAAGGGTTGGCAGAAGATAATTTCCAACACAGATAAGCAGCAGGCAGGTTTCCAGGCCATGGGGTGCGTGGAGCTTGAGCACAGCTTTATTACAGCATTCCAGGGTCCCTGCTGGGAGCAGGATACAGCTCAGCCAGGAGCCATAGCTGAGATGGAGCAAAATTTCTGCCTGGCTACAGAAAATACAGACTGCACATCCTTTCTGCTTGTGTGTGTGTGTGTGTGTGTGTTGGTGAGATGGAACTCAGATATCTTAGTTTTCTATTGCCATGATAAGACTCTGTGAAAAAAGCCAATTATAAAGGGAAGCTTTTAATTTGGGGTTGACAGTGCCACAGGGTTGGTTAGAGTCCTTGACAGAGGGGAGCATGGTGGCAGGTAGGCAGGCAGGCATGGTGCTGAAGCAGCAGCACAAAGCAAAGAGAGCACAAACTGGGAATGGTATGGACTTCTGAAACCTCAAAGCCCACCCCCAATGACACACCCCCTCCAACAAGGCCACACCTCCCAGTCCTTCCCACACAGTTCCACCAACTAGGAACCAAGCATTCAAATCTGAGAGTGTGTGGGAGCCATTCTCAAACCACTATAGCAGGGCCGTACACATGGTGGGTAAAGCCTCTATCACAGAATACACTCCTACCCTTGGATGTCTTTATTTTTGAGATAGCAAATGCTGAATAACCCAGGCTGTCCCCACCTCTGGAATACTAAGATTACACTTCACCTCAGAGCTTAATGGTGAGGGATTCGAACTTGGATCCAGCCCCTCATGCCCTTACCAGTTGTAGATTAACTACTCCTCCCTGGGCGTTCAGCTGTCCTCACCAGACCCCTGGTTCAATATTTCCCGGCAGGGCCATATTAATGGAGGGACTCAAGAGCTGTTGGCTCACTAAGGTCTTCTGTACAGAAGGCTTGAGGGCATCAGGTTCCGGGGTATTACTCAGTGGAAGAGAGTGTGCTTATCATTTTTTGAGGACTGGGGTTCCATCTGCACAATTGCAATAAAAAACAATAATAAAAGAATGATAATACTGTGCAAACTTCTCCCTGTGGTCTCACCTGACGTTTGGTCTGCCAAAGCTCTTATTCTGGGCTCTGTCTCAAAGGATCTGCATGGAGTAGAGAGGGAAGGTGCATTTTCATTGTTTTTTAACTATCTGTAGAAAGGGCAAAGACTGTAAAAGACCCTTCCCTCAGGATGGCATCTGTGTGGACCGGCCAGCCATGTCCGGGGACCCGGAGCTGAGTTTGAGATGAATCAATTTATTCCTGGATCTGTGCTTAGCGCAGGTGAAAACACGGTCCGAAACTTTTACAGTCAAAGAGTGGAAGCAGGCGAGGAACTCAGCTTGAGGCGGGACTCTAAACTACCTACTGCAGGCGGACAGAGAAAGGGGGCGGGCGCAGGAGGGGCGAGGCCGAACGGAAGAAGGGAAGGGCAAGAGGCAGGGTGGTAGGACCCAAAGGAGGTAGGGGCGGGGCCGTGGGCGTGGTAAGCAGGCAAGAGGCGGAGTTGAGGGAGGAGGCAGAGCCAGAGACCAATGAAGAAAAGGAGATAGGCCAGAGGCGGGGCCTGGGGATGGGCCAGAGGCGGGGCCTGGAGAGGGTAGTGACGTACGGGGGCGTGGCCGTCAGGGAAGTAGCTGTAACTCCGGTGACAGCTGAAGTAAGATTCAGGAAGCGTGGAACCCACGTACGTGAAAGGGCATCCGTAGGCCATAGAAGGGAGGGGCCATACTATAGTGCCAGGCAGGGTCGGCGTGCTGGCCCTCTGACCTCCTGACCAATCAGCGGGCTTATACTAGCTGTGAATTGGAGGCTACGAAGAGAGCAACGTCTCTATAGGACCGCCTCAGGCCGTCTTCCGGTCGCGGGGGGCGGGCCCGTGCGGTGGCGGGAATTGAGTTGCGGAGGGGCGGTGACGAGCCTGGGACGCCTACTCTTCATCATGGATGCAGCCGAGGTGGAGTTTTTGGCCGAGAAGGAGCTGGTGACTATCATCCCGAACTTCAGTCTGGACAAGATCTACCTGATCGGGGTGAGCCAGGGCGGTACGGGGCGGTGGCCCGCGGTCATGCTCGGGTCACCGCTTCTTTCCACCTGGGGTCTACGTTGTCTTTGCAGGGGGACCTGGGGCCCTTCAACCCCGGCTTACCCGTGGACGTGCCCCTGTGGCTGGCCATTAACCTGAAACAGAGACAGAAGTGCCGTTTGCTGCCTCCAGAGTGGATGGATGTGGGTGAGCATTCCTGGGTCCGGGTGGGTGGGCTTGTACCTGAACTTCGGTCCCAGGTTCCCGGATATCGGTAGCTGTTCCAGTGGCTTGTTGGTGTATAGTGTGTGTGATACTTCTAGTTCCTATTTGGAGTTTAGATTTTTTTTTTAAGATTTTTTTTTATTTATCATATGTAAGTACACTGTAGCTGTCTTCAGACACTCCAGAAGAGGGCATCAGATCTTATTACATGGTTGTGAGCCACCATGTAGTTGCTGGGATTTGAACTCAGGACTTTCAGAAAAGCAGTCAGTGCTCTTAACCGAAGAGTCAGCCCCTGGATTTTAGATTTTTTTTTTTTTAACCACAGTTATCCTCTGACTTCCTTATGCACTCGAGTATACACAATAATAATACATTTTAAGAATTGAGCACAGCAGGGAGGGAGCTGTAGTGGGGGCACATGCCTTTAGTGCCAGAACTCAGGCAGGAAGATCTCTGAGTTTGAGGGCAGCTTGGTCTACAGAGGGAGTTATAGGACAGCCAGGGGTACACAGAGAAACCCTGTCTGGGGGTGGGGTGGGGATTGGGGAACAGAGATGCAAACCTTAAACAAGCATTTTTTTTTAAAGTTTTTTTTTTTTTAATTGATTATCAGCTAGCATGTTAGAAATTCTGTCACAAAGACTGTATGAAAATAGCTAGTCTCCATGCTGGTTAGTTTTGTCAAATTGACACAAAGTCAACTCGCTTGGGAAGAAGGGACCTCAAATGAGAAATTGCCTCTATTAGACTGGCCGGTAAGCGTGTCTGTGGGGGTATTCTCATATCAGTCTTAGATTGATATAGGAGGGCCCAGCCCACTGTGTTTGGTACATCCTTGACAGGTGGTGCCCAGTATAAGAAGACAGCCAGGCCAGAGGCAGCCTTACACTCTGGTTCCTGTCTCTGTTCTTACTTGAGCTCCTGCCCTCACTTCCATCCTTGTGGACTGTGATATAAACCCTTTCCTCCCCAAGTTGGGGCTATAGTGTTTTTCATAGCAACCAAAAAGCAAATAAGAACAGTCACTCTATGATGGAATATTATTCAGAAGGAATGGTCATCTGATACATGCTACGAGGTGAATGAGCCTTGAAAATAACCTTTACAAAGACAGGCACAAATGATTAGAGCTTGTGTGACTCTGTCAGAAATAGACAGAACCGTTGGCACAGAATAGTGGCCGCTTAGGTAATGGGAGCTTGGGAAGAGATGGAGGGCTTATGTTTCTAGGGAGGGAGAAAGGATGAAGATCTGAAATTGTGTTGATGGTTGCAATGACTCTTTGTTAAAAGCCTTTTGTACAGCTGGGCGGTGGTGGCGCACACCTTTAATTCCAGCACTTGGGAGGCAGAGGCAGGTGGATTTCTGAGTTCAAGGCCAGCCTGGTCTACCAGCGAGTTCCAGGACGGACAGCCAAGGCTATTTGTACAGTTTGAGTCAGAAGTGTGTGCAGACAGGCTTTTTCCTGACCTGTATGGTCTTTACTTTTTGCGGGGGAGGGGTATATGCATCATGTAGAATTTGAACCCCTCCCCCAATCCCCACCCCCAGTGAGTTTGGCTGGAGTCACCTGAGAAGGCCTAGGAGCAAAGGCTCACTCACAGCTGACTTGTTAACTTGACACACTTAGGAACCGAGACCCTCAACTGAGAAATGGCTTCCATTAGATCTGCCTGTGGGCATGTTTGGGGAACATTTTCTTGATTGCTAACTGATATATATAGGAGGGTCTAGCCTACTGTGGGCCATGCAGCTCACCTGGACAGGTCATCCCGGGCTGTTTAAGACCAGCTGAGCAATAAGCAGCCTTCCCCTATGGCTCCTGCCTGAGCCCCTGTCCTGACTTCTTTCGATGGTGGACTTTGACCAGTAAGCCAGATTAAGCCTTTTCATTCTCACATTGTTTGATCATGGCAGAGGAAAGCAAACTAGGGCAGGCTGTTTAAGTCAGTCACTCTCAGACTATTTAGAGATGTGCTGGAACTTGTAAAGGGGGTGGATGACTCTGATAGTTTTGAAACTGGGACCCCAGTTTCTGTGCCTTGAGGGGCATCTTTAGCACCCCCATTTCCCAAAGCCTGACTCCATTTATCAGTTTCAACTGGCCAAGGTTAGAGAGGTGTGTAGAGTTCTGTGCTGTCACTACATGGAGAAGAGCAGTCAGGAGTGCAGGAAGCCTGTCTGTCCAGGATCTCGGGTCAACAGAATGCTGTTGTGGGCCACGTGGCTGTGTCTTCTGTAAATGTGTGGTTTGCGGTTGGCCCTGTGGTCACATGGTCATCACCTTGTTCTCCTGGGTTTGCTCTTGCATTCTACATCTACTTACCCACCCTGAGAGTGGGTATTTGGCTTACTTCTGTACGTATGGGCGTTGTATGGATGCATGTGTGTGTGTACCACATGCATAAGGTGCCTTCAGAGGCCAGAAGAGGGTATCTGACCCCCTGGAACTAGGGTTACAGGTAGTTAGGAGCTGCCACATGAGTGCTGAGACCTAAATCCAGGCCCTCTGACAGAAAGGCAAGTACTTTTAACTGCCAAGCTATCTCTCCAGCCCCCTATTTTCCAGTCTTTTTGGTTTTTTTTTCTTTTCTTTTTTTTGTTTTTGTTTTTGTTGTTGTTGTTGTTGTTGTTTTTTCCAGACAGGCTCCTTATTTCCCAGTCTTAAAAGTCATTATTGTGGCTGGGCAGTGGTGGCGCACGCCTTTAATCCCAGCACTTGGGAGTCAGAGGCAGGCAGATTTCTGAGTTCAAGGCCAGCCTGGTCTACAGGGTGAGTTCCAGGACAGCCAGGGCTACACAGAGAAACTCTGTCTCGAAAAACAAAACAAAAAACAAAAGTCATTATTGTGTTCGTGTGTGTCTGTACATGTGCTGTGGTGCACAGGCGAGCAGAGGACAACTTGTTGAGGAGCGGGTTCTGGCTTTCCGCAGTGTCCATCTTCATCAGGCTTGGTGACAGGCTCCTTTATCTATGGAGCCATCTCTCCAGTCCCCAGGTTCTCATTTTGTACTATTTTGAATAAGATTGTTAGAATTTTCTCGTCTGAGTCTTTCTGTAGCTAGGTGTTTCTCTTTGGTTTGTTGAGACAGGGCCTCATGTTGCCCTGGCTGCTGCTTGTTTGCTGTGTAGCTGAGTCTGGGCTTGAACTGATGACCCTCCTGCTTCCACTGTCCCTTTTGATGGGTTACAGGTGTCTGTGCCATGCCACCTGACTTCCCAACTTGCCTTTTCTTTTCTTAGGTAAACAGATACCTCCCGTTGCAGACTTTGTTGGGCTAGAGGACAGATGACTCTTAAGTTATAAGCTGCTGCCAAGCAGTCCTGCAGAGTGTTAAAACGTCAGAATCCCACTGTAGATGAGATCACACTGTCCCACATCCTGGCCAGAGGTTTGGCCTTGCCAGTCTTTCTGATTGGTGGAGACACTGAAGAGATGTGTTCTGTAATCTGATTCAAATGGTAGAAAGGAAAACAACCCCATGCAAGGGCCCAGTTCAGTGCTGGGCCTCCTCCCCAGCGTGAGGTGCTGCAAGAAGAGCAAAGCTTTCATGGAAGTGGGGGAGGGAGGCTGCTTGCTGCTGGCCTGCATGTGCTTTTGAGGGAGCAGTAGCAGGCTTTCCTGAAAGTCTGGGTGGAGGAGCTACAGCTAAGGCTCATGCCCAGCTGTGGCTGGAGGCTTAACTCTTCTAGGATAGAGTCACTCTTTTCTGAGGTTGGCAGAACACAGGGTAGCAAGAGGGCCCAGGGTATGATTGGAGCCCGCCTTCTTGAGGAAGCTGGATAGCTGTCTAGGTAGAAGTCATGTGGACTGTGAGACATACAGTCAGGAGTTGGTGTGTTAGATCTCCAATTAGGCAGGATGAGATGGTAATAAACCTAGGGAATGGAGAGGACTCACCTATGGAGCTCTGGACCCAGCACTGATGAGTCATGGAAAATTGACTTCGGGAATAAGTAGAGGGCAGTTAGGTTAGAAGAAAGTCAATCCATAGGTAATGATGACAGCTCTTCCTGAGACGTGTTTGCAAGGCTTTGAGTCATCTAATCCATGACACGAATGTCCCCACGTTGTTTTTATGCAATGCACATGCTTACTGGCCATGTGGGTGTGGGCAATACTAGCACCTGGTCAAATCATAAGGTTAAAACCATGTTCTCATTCAGGAGGGGTGCATGCCCTTAATCCCAGCACTCTGGAGGCAGAAGCAGGTGGATTTCTGAGTTTGAGCCCAAGACAGCCTTCAAAAATAAAAACCAATCAAAGTGTTTTCTCTTCCTTATGGTGATGGTGAAACATCCTGACCTTTGTATTTCAGAGAAACTGGAACAGATGCGAGATGAGGAGCGGAAGGAGGAGACATTCATGCCGGTGCCCAGCCCGCACTACATGGAGATCACGAAGCTCCTGCTGAATCAGTGAGTCTGCGCATGGGACAGCACATACTTTCCATGGCTTCTGAGTCTCCTCCTTCCCTGCCTATTTGTGGTGGATCTGGAGGAGGTGTCTGTGCAGGGTGGCCTCTCTGTTCTCTCCTGTTCCTTCTCTCTCCTTGGATTCTTACATTGCAGGCCTGTCACTCGTCACTGGGTCGTAGTATGGCCGCTGACAATCTAGCAGCAGCCTTTTCTCTAGGTGCACGAGCTTCATTTAATCCAACTTTCCCTGAAAGTGTATGGATCTGTCACAGGAGTGGTCAAGGACGTCATGTGGGCGTTAGTCCTGAGCCATAGAGATAAATGTGCCATGGCAAGCCCTGGGTTTGAGCGTCCATATCTGTCCCAACTTGGTCTTCTGGCTTATTCTCCATGTGGTGGGCGGGCTACCTGGTGCTGCCCTGTCTGCAACTCTTAGCCTTTCTAGCTTCAGTCTCTAGTCAGTGCTCACAGCAGGTGCCCCGCCCCCATCTCTCACTGCTCTCCTTTGCTCTCAGTCTGTATTTTTATGATCCCAGTGGTCTGTCTGCTGCAGAACAGGTTTGTTTGTTTGATATGGAGTCTCGCTACATGGTTTACATTGGTCCTGAAATCTGGGCTTTAGTGGTCCTCTTGCTCCACGTCTTCCTGGCCTAGGGTCTGCAGAGCTCTGCTCTGGCATTTGCCGGAGTGCAGTTTTGTAGTCTTCTATGTATCTATGCCATCGTGCCCACTGTACTAGATGGGCAGGGGCTGTCTCCAGCAAGCCTCACACAGGGTTATTGAATGAAAGCAGATGCTCAGACTTAAGTTAGCATCCGGCCAGACACTGCCCCCTTCAGCTGGTGTGGGAGCAGAACTGGCACCAAGGCCAGGACGGTGCTGCTCGCTTAGAACAGCTGGACAGTAGGACCTGTGTCACTGCTCCTTCCAAGAGCAGTGCTCCTCAAGAGATGGGAGGCCGTAGGGCAGCTATAAACATGGTCATTTAGGCCTGAGTTCCCATTTGGCTAAGAGAACAATGTGACCCTGTGAACTGGTGATTAAACCGCCACACAGTCAGTGCCCTTGGGAGTCCATAGGACACAGCAAGGCCAGAGTAGGCATGTAAGGAACACCAGGTTGAGAAGGACAGCAGAATGTCTCAAGGAGCAAAGAGAGAGCAGCGGTGGGAGGAGCTGTAAGGCACTGTGACTCCGTGTACTTGAGGGGTTGGGGATCAATGTGGGCACATGATGGGCCATGGGCTCTGTGTTTATGGGGAAGCCCAGGGAGCTCGTGTCTTCAGAGGTCTGAGAGAGACTGGCAAAGTAGGGGGACAGTGCTTGGAAAGGAGAGAATATTTTTTTTGTTTGTTTGTTTGGGGTTTTTTTGTTTTGTTTTGTTTTAGTTTTGGTTTTTTCAAGACAGGGTTTCTCTGGGCAGCCCTGGCTGGAAAGGAGAGAATCTTGATGCATGACTGAGAACCAGACTGTTGCTCCCAGTACAGAGGACTGTCTCTGACGAGTGTGTATTAGAGACTTTACCAAGAACCTTAGGTCACTGGGGCTGGCTGTACACTTTTAATCCCAGCACTGGGAAGGGTAGGGGATAGGGACAGAGGAGTCGCTGAGTTCCAGTTTGGTCTACTTTAGGAGTTCCAGGCCACCTTGGGCTATACAGTAAGACCCTGTCTTTTTTTTTTTTTTTTTGCCTGCATGTGTGAGGGAGTCAGATCCCCTAAAACTAGGAGTTACAGACAATGGTGAGCTGCTATGTGGGTGATGGGAATTGAACCCAGGTCCTCTGGAAGAACAGCTAGGGCTCTTAACCACTGAGCCATCTCTCCAGCCCCCAAGAACCTGTCAAAAACCAAAACAAAACCTTACTGTGTAATTTATCTGGCTGAGGAACAAAATTAAAAATCTTTTAGCCAGCCAGTGTTGGTGCAAGCCTTTAATCCCAGCACTTGGGGGCACAGACAGGGAATCTCTGAGTTTGAGGCCAGCCTGGTCTACGATTCAAGTTCCAGGACAACTAGGGCTACACAGAGAACCCCTGTCTGGAAAAATTAAAAATAAAAATGTCAAAGCAATTTGTTTTTGGCATACATGTTGGCATGATGTGCACATGGAGGTCCAAGGACAACTTTCAGGAGTTGTCTCTCTCCTGGCACGTGGTTCCAGAGACTGAATTTAGGTTGTCAGGTTTAGCCACAGACACTTTGACATGCTGTGCTGTCTCACTGGTCCAGGGACCCAGTTTTCCTTTGTTCTGTAGTTCACTTGATGAAGATATGAAGTTCTTTGTTCTCAGCTGTTCTGTTCAAAGCATAAGATCTAAATGCTTGTGTTCATAATTCAGTTCCACTGCACACACACTCTACCACAGATTTGCCTATGACTCCTGAGCTGGCTGGCACCGGAGGCTCTAGCTCAGCCCAGAGCACCTAGTGCTGGGCTGCATGAGTCTGCCTCTGTCTCATGTGAACTCCTTCAAAGGGTGGCTTCACGTATGTCCTGAGGGAGAGTTGTCACTAACTGCTGACCTTAAGCTCTGTAGACACGGGGCCGCTTGGAGACTTTGCTCTTCTGCCTTGTGGTTTTGTGCTCCCCACAGTGGCAGTCCTGTCTCTCAGCCTTTTGTGAGACTAGAAATACCACTTAAAGGGCTTAGCACGGAACTTGCCCTCCTCTTCCTGGTGCTGATGGGTAGTAAGCCCATGTCACTGGTAAAAACCAGGGGATCTGCTGTTCTAAGCCAGCCTTCATGCCAACTTGAGATGAAGTTACGCAGCACAGGCTGTTGTTATCCTGAAGGGAGTGTCCCCACTGTCCAATTTTTCAGTGTTCATTTAAAGATATATTTTTATTCCTTTTTAATTATGTGTTTGTGTCTGTGTGGCTATGTGTGTATAAGTGCAGTGTCCAAGGAAACAAGAGGGTATTGGATCTCCAGGAGCTGGAATTTCAGGCAGTTGTAAGCTGCTCCATGTAGGTTTCTGGGAACTGATTTGGGTCCTCTTGAGAGCAGCATGTACTCTTAACTGCTGAGCTGTCTCTAGGCCCTCCAGTCTGTTATTATCTAAAAGGTTTATACTATACTGCATATGCAGGTGTTCTGTCTTAGCCTCCCACATGCTGGAATTATAGTTTCCACTCCTGGCTTTCAGAATGTCCCTGTCGGAGCTGGGCGGTGGTGGCGCACGCCTTTGATCCCAGCACTTGGGAGGCAGAGGCAGGTGATTTCTGAGTTCGAGGCCAGCCTTGTCTACAGAGTGAGTTCCAGGACAGCCAGGGCTATACAGAGAAACCCTGTCTCGAACCCCCCCCCCCAAAAAAAAAAAAAAACCAAACCAAAACAGAATGTCCCTGTCAGCTCTGTCATTCTGTGTAGCCACTGGCCATGGCTGGAAGGAATGAAAGCCCGTGGCTGCCACGCTTACCTGCCGATATCCTAACCCCAGGAAAGAACAGAGCTCCAGTTTTCTCTCAAGTCTGTGAGAGGTTCCCTCGACCCCCTTTCCAACAGGCGCTCTATGTATCCTTGAACTTCTGATTCTCCTGGCCTTTTTGAGTACTAGGGTCACAATCACGTGCTTGAGCTTTGTTTTTAAAGATTTGTTTATGTGCATGTGACTGTCCACACATGTTCAGGGTCCACAGAGGCAAGGGTGCATTGTATCCCTTGGTATAGCAGTTGTGCATTGCCTGATGGATGCCGTCGGTGGAACTGGTATTCTTAGGAAGAGCAGAGCTATCCTCCCCCGATGCTTCTGTTTGAAGCAGCCGTTTCTGCCTGTCTCCAGTAAGCTTCCTGAGTGCCTCTATATTTTTGCCTCTGTCTGTATCTTCAGTGCGTCTGATAACATCCCGAAAGCAGACACCATCAGGACACTAATCAAAGATCTGTGGGACACACGCATGGCCAAGCTCCGGGTATCTGCTGACAGTTTTGTGCGGCAGCAAGAGGCACATGCCAAGGTAGGCATGGCTCTCCTGTCCCTGCCCGGTGCCAGTGGGCACTGCCAGTCAGTGTGACTGCTTCCCAGGGAGTTGTCAGGGCATGCTGCCTGCTCAGCCATGTAAACAGGGATTTGAAGCTGTGCTTTGAATAGTAACTCAATGGGATTTGGGGCTATGGCTCTTGTGAGAGCCTGCCTAGTGTCCACGGGGTACTGGGCTTCCCCCTCAGTACCAGGAGTAAACAACTACTCACCGTTCATCAGTCTAGCTTTTTCTTAAAGCCAAGACTTGCTCTGCTCACTTGCTTTTCTATTTCAGCTGGACAACCTGACCTTGATGGAGATCAACACCAGCGGGGCCTTCCTCACCCAGGCCCTCAAACACATGTACAAGCTCCGGACAAACCTCCAGCCCTCTGAGAGCTCGCAGTCTCAGGACTTCTAGCCAGAGGCCTCCGGTCTGCAAACTCTGCTGTGTGCCATGTGTGATGGAGTGTGGGGGGAGGGTGTGGAACACTGGTGGAACGGTGAGTTTGCTGCCCAGCTTTGTCAGAAGCCAGCCATACTGTACGTAAATTCAACTCCATGGAACGGAGAAGCCGCCAGCTTTTCTCTCCCACCCAAGGACTGTACTTCAAGCACAGCGAGTGTTCGGGCCAGCTCAGTTCAGCTCAAGTGTCTTCAAGCTTGACCTGTGGAACGCTGTATGCAGTTGAGGCTGGGGATGGTGCTGATACAGAAAGACTTTTGTCTTAACATGATTTAGGAAGATTTTATTTTTGGGATGTCAGAAATTACAGCAATATATTCATAAATACCTAATTACTACATTCAACAAATAATATTACAATACAGTTAATTCAAACAAGTACACTTAGAACGGGTTTAATTTCACAGCATCTAAACTGCCCCCAGAGCGACCGAGGCACCCGTCCTCCTCCCTCCTGCCTGGGTCTGGGTCAGAGGCCCCAGCAGTGAGGTGTAGGGCACACACAAGTACGGAACCAGTGAGATGCCTCCTCAGGTCACGGCAGCCTCTAGGGTTGAAGTTAAGCACTGAATCAGACAGTGGGGACAGGCTACGGCAAGTCGTGAAGTCAAAGCTTGCGTACTTGAAAGAGTACAGACGGCTGCTATAAGTGGCTAATGCACACCTCAGAGGTGCTGAGCCTGCTGTGCAGGCCATCTCCATGCTGGGGCCTGGGCAGCTGAGGGCAGGGGTGGGAGGCATCTAGTTTGCAATTCAGCTTAGCTGGTTGAGACTCTCAGTGCTGTGAGCCTGGCTATGGCCCCCCCACTGTTAGGGTGGGGCTTGTTCTGGATGCCCTAGCGGTACAGTCTAGTGTGATGGTGTGGGTGGGTGTTTTTAAGATCACCATGTACTGAAGCGTTGACAGCCCTTTCTCGGTCACTCATCTGTGATGCTGGCAGGTCTCAATTACATGAGACAAGTATTTTTAAAAGATCTGATCAGATACCCGTCACAAGCTTGGTGCATCCCAACCGGGACAGATGGCAGCTATCACTTGCAGGTGGAGTGGGAGACATGGTCAAGGGCTGGGATTTTCACATACATGCTGATTTCACAGTCCAGCCTAGAGCAGAGCTGTAGCAGGTTAAGGCTGGTGGGATTTCCAGGGATGGTGCGGTACCTGGGAGGGGGCCACTGTAGTCTTTTTAGGTTCTAAGACTGGGATGGGAAGAATGCCCATATGTTGGGCTGAGTGGCCACTTTACTGGCTTGTATCTGGTTCTGATTGTCACTTTACTTATGAGCATGGGGATAATTTAGTCTCCAGACACTAGAGGTGGCCCTAGGAGCTCCAGGGTAGGCGAGGGCATTGGGAAAGGCCACAGGCATTGTTAGTCAGTAGCTCAGCTGACCTGGGAGGGCACCACTTGCTTTGGATCGCATACTCAGCCAGGGGAACTCCTGTGGGATGATGGAGGAGACTGCGTGTCTTAAGGTATGGGTTCTACCTCTCCCAGCAGCTATTACCAAGCAGAGGCTTCTAGTCATGGGGTGGACTTAGCCTGGGAAAAGCAGCACTGAGTGCAAGCAGCATTTAATTGGGAAGTTGGGCAGTACTTTTGGCCCAGGGTGTGCCTCTGCTCTCCTCCTTTGGACCATCTTCTCTGACTGGCTGTGGGCAGAGGAAGGCGCTCTGCTGGCCACTTCCGTGTCTGAGTCTGCCGATGAGAAGATTCTTGACAGGTAGGTGGGGTAAGGGGTTGGGGTGGAGCAGGGATTGGGGACAGATGTCAGCCAGCTGCTCTGTACAGCCACTGAGCCTGGTGGCTAAGGTTAGGCTCAGCCTCCTCTCCCCTCCCTCATGGAGGACAGTCACAGCTCTGGCAGGAAGAGGTTCTCTTTCAAGTTGGTCAGCCCTGACTGAGGTGTTGGGACTAGGAAGGAGACCCCTCAGTGCTGAGCTTTCTGCCAGAGCTGTGTCTGTCTTGGGAGCTCAGCTCCCCCATAGCTTTGCCAAGTCCCTGCTGCACATGATCATCATGCCCTGGACAGCAGGCTAGCCCTAGGCGCCCCCTCAGCCCTGCTGTGTGGGATGCTGCACAGGTGAGCTCTCCTATTTCCTAGAACTTCAGCATTTTAACATTCTGACCAGCAGCAGTACAAACACTAAAAGCAAGGTTTTCTTTTCTTAAAATCCAGAAAAACAAAAACAAAAAAACAAAGGAAACCCCCAAACAGGAAAAACAAACAAAATTCCCCAAACCACATATTAAAAATGGCAGGCTTTTTATAACAATAATTAAAGTAATAAAAACATACAAAACTTTTGTTTTTTTTTTAATATATACACAGTACAAGGCTGAAGCACCTTTGACTTTTCTCTCAAAACGTACGTTTGTATGAAAACACCACACACGGCGGTAGCAATCCAGTGGGTAGGCTATCTGTGGACAGCTCCACGCATCTTCCCCAAGGAAAACAAGGTACTTTTGGGTGTGGGTTTGCCTCTTTTCCTAAGAGCCTTGACTAGCTTGTGTGCTCCCAGGACTGGCGGCTTTTGATGATGATGCTCGAGGGAAGGCAACGGGACTGATGGGGAGCCCTTTGCTTGTACACACCCAGCCTTCCCGGCCCATTAGTCCCACTCCTGGGAGGAAGAGGTTAACCCCAGGGCCGCAGCAACAGCAAGCTGGGCTCTTGTGTGGCACAGCAACACCAGAAACAACCAGCTGGCTCTCTCCCTCAGCCACATGCACGGTGGGCATCAGTGTCGGAGAAGGATGACGTGGGGGGAAGAGGAAATAACACCGACCTCAGAAAGAGAAACTGAGTCTTAGCTGAGACAGGCGCCTCAGTGACATTGGAGTCGAGGTGATCTCCTCTCTGGAGCCTGGAACCCTTCGCTTCATGCATGGCACGTTCTCAATTTGTAAGCTTCAAACCTCCCAGTGAAAAATATTAAATATTCAAGGTAATAAAATAGATAATATTTCTATACTATAGGTTCAGCCTAGTGCAAGGGAAACCGTCACCTCGGATATCCCTTAAAGTAGCCCCTAGGCCAGTGCATGCTGGGCAAGGCAAGGCACTTCCGCAAGTGGTCCAGCTCCGCCTGGAGCCGCTCCCGCTCAGAGACCATCTTCTGTTTCTGACTCCGAAGCTCCTGGGGAGAAGATGCATGTCAGAACCATCTGTACACAGAGCAGCGTGAGTGGCCTCTGGAGAGTGCTAGAACATTCTTCCCACAACATGAGCTCCTAAAAAACCAGTGTGTACTGTTGCCTCAACTCAAGCTCTTTTTTTTTTTTTTTTTTTTTGGTTTTTCGAGACAGGGTTTCTCTGTGTAGCCCTGGCTGTCCTGGAACTCACACTGTAGACCAGGCTGGCCTCGAACTCAGAAATCTGCCTGCCTCTGCCTCCCAAGTGCTAGGATTAAAGGCGTGCACCACCACCACCACCTGGCTCAACTCAAGCTCTTAACCCCAGGTCTGACCAGCCCTGCACTGGGGCCCTCTGGTGGGGGTGGGGCACAAGAGCTTCTCTTCAGATGAAATCTTTTTATTCCTAACACAGGATCTTACTGTGTGTCCCAAGTTAACCTCAAACTCACAGATCTATCTGCCTCCTGGGGACTGAAGCATGGCTACTATGCCAGGCACTAAGTTTTGATTTCTTTTTTTTCCCCCCCCAGAGACAGGGTTTCTCTGTCTAGCCCTGGCTGTCTTGGAACTCACTCTGTAGACCAGGCTGGCCTCGAACTCAGAAATCCATCTGCCTCTGCCTCCCCAAGTGCTGGGATTAAAGGCAGGCGCACCGCCCAGCTAAGTTTTGATTTCTTAAGAGCAGACCTGCCCTCTCTGGGGGAACCTGTACAAAAAGCCCACGGCTGACTCACCGCCATGCTGTGAGAGAGCTGTTCTGCAGTCAGGCTGAGGCTGTAGTTCTGTGCCTCCAGCCGCCGGCACTGTGTCTGTAGCACCTGCCGCTCCAGGTTTTGCTCTGAAAAGAGGTGACAATGTGTCATCTTTGTATGAGGCTGCGTGTCTTCAACCATGCAGCGAGTTCTTAGCTGCACTGATACGTCCAGGCACGACCACCTCAGTGCATGGGGAAAAACTGGGAGAAACGGTGATGTCAGTGGCGGAGGCAGAGAAAGGCCAGAGTATCCTTGATTCGCTGAATCTGTTTCACAGAGATACTACCACACCGAGTGCTTTGGCGAACAAAGGACAGACACTTGTCTACAGTGGAGCAATCAAAGCAGGAAAGGAAAGAGAGGAAGATAAACCTGACGGAGGAAGAAAGCTTAGGTTGCCTCAACTTTCACAACCAAGACAAGAGCTTTGCCATGTAAGTCCCAGGCGACGTAGTGACAAGGATAGAAACAGTTTGTGCTCTGATTCACCTGGGGAGGGCTGGGCACAACCACACAAGAAAGCTATGCTCATGTCCCCTGTGGAGAGTAAGCCATACAACAGACGTGTCCTCAGAATGACAGGGACAAGACAGGGAGGGGTCCTGGTGGCCTTCAAAAGACCCCACACAGGAAGGGAGCATTTCTATACATTCCCTTTAAGATGCTACTGGATTCCATTTCTGTAGGATAGATTCCAGTAGAGGAACAGTGAACAGTAAATCCAACAATCCCAAAGGTAGGAGGGGGGAGGGTGCCCTCTGAGGAAAGGCAAGCTCAAGTAGGTGCTTCCGCTCTGGCGATCTCTAAGTTCATCAGTTGGTATCTAGTTCAAAATGTCTTTCAAGGTTCAGTAGCACATGCCTTATGATGATCTCAGCACTCAGGAGGAACCCACAAGTACTAGGGGAGCCTGGGCTACAAAGTGAGACTCTGAATTCACGTGCTGTATTTATGGCTTTAGTAATTAAGTAATATGCCAAAAAAGAAAGGGAAGGTACGGGAGGAAGGATGCTGCACTGCCCTAGACTTACCTCCAAGTACTGGGAGAAAGGCCAGGGAGCCATATACAGTAAACAGGTGCCACCACCTCTCTGACTGTCTGTGAAGGCAGTGGAGCAAGGGATGTGTGGATGTGCAACTCAGGCTTAGTCAAAAACACCTAGAATCTTCAGTGTGGGCTCACGGCATAGTGAGGTGATTGGGACCGCCAGGGCTCAGCTATGTGTGGAAACCAAGCAACATCCTGCCACGTCCCACCCAGCAGGGCTCAGGGCACAAGAACATCAATGTCTTAGCATGGTGACTCAAGCAGCCCCAGACTGGCAGAAATCTAGAGTAGAACAGTCGGATTTAATGTTTACCCATCCGCACAAACCCCTACCTTCTATGTGTTCCTGGTAAGCTTCAAAGATTGCCTCAATTCCTTGCCACTGGCGCCTGGGGGCTTCCTCGATGTCCTCCTCGCTGTCATCCTCGCTGTCCTCTTCAGAGTCCTGGTCCACCTCCTGCATAGGAGGGCCCTTCCTCCCTGTTGGGGGCTCCTGCTGTCCATTGTGCTGGGGCAAGGGGACTCTGCTGGAGGACTGTAGCTCAGGAATGTTGTAGTGGACCGATGTGTCGACTTTGTGGTTCTGCTCTGCAGACAGCAAAGCCGAGCTCCCTGGGGAGAAGAAAAACAGGACCTTGAGGGGAAGAGGCTCAAATGAAAGCAACCCACAGAGACAAAGTCAGAGTTCCTATCCCACAGGGCACATTTAGCATAGCCTGGTTCATGAGGGCAAAAGAGCTGCTCCCTGAGCAGGGGCATGGATTGTGCCCTCCAATGGGAGGTGCTTTAGTTCTGCCGGTGGCCTCTCCTGAATGCTGCCCAGTGATACGTCCCTTAGATGTCACCTGGAATAACCCTTCTACCCCAAAGAGCAGGGAGCAGACAGCCTCTGGCCAAAGCTAACACCAGCTAACACTTCTTTAGGAGCTTCCCCTCACAGGCTAGGCATGGAGGTCAGAGGTCAACACTGATGGTTTCCTCTATTGTTTTCCTGTTCTGTTTAGTCTGGCTGGCCTGCAAGCTTCAGGAATCAGTCTCTGCCTCTATTTGGCCACCCTAGCTCTCACTTTTGCTTCCTGGGCCCTGGCAGCAGAGTCAATTCAGTGACAGACACTGGGAGCTCAGCAGTGACAAAGTGTGAAGCCCTTAGACACAGACTGGGCATGGTTAGTCAAGTTTCCCTGCTGGGCTCTCTTCCCCCCTCTCCTCCCTCTAACATACACATACTCTACCTGGGTGAGCGGGGCAGGAGAACCCGCTGTCCCTACATTCACTGGGCCCTGGGCGGTAGGCCCTTGGCAAAAGAACTAGATCTTAAGTGAGCCCGTTCGGATCCTGGGAAAGCCACAGCTGTGGGCCGTACATACACAGAAGATACTTCGGCCTTACTGAATTGTCATTTGCTAACTGTCTCAAGTGTGAACAGGTACATTAGGTCCTGCTACAAGCCGGGAAGTCACTGAGGCTTGCCTCTCTCCCCTCTCCAAGTGCTTTCACGGGAATTAAGGGTTAAGAGGCACTATCACCGTATGAATGGCCTGTGTCACCCAGCACTGTTAACAGGTGACATAGGACATGTGACCCCATTACCTTTATGCTTCTGCAGAGCCTTCTGTGTGGACTGCAGTACGGACTCGTGGAATTGATGTGCAAACTCTTCTGCCATGAAGGGCTCCCAGGGCTTGCTCTTCCCGTTCATGCTGTGAGACAACGGCACAGGAATGTCCTTGGGCGCAGCGCCCCGGAGGTAATGAAGCATGCTCAGGCTCTTCTTGCCCCCAGGGGCCTCGCTCAGCCTGGCCTTCTCACCGCTGGGAGGAGCTGGCTCCTGGACTCTCAAGAGCTCTTGGGGCCGGAGCTGTTCCAGTCTCCCGGTCTCCACGGCCTTTGGGACATCTGACAAAGAGGCAGGGACCCCAGCAGGCTGATCCGTCTCTAGAGGACCTGGCTGTGTGGCTGGTTCTATGAGAGACAGAAAATGAGGGGAACGTTATGAACTGTGGAACAACAGGCACGCAGACCCTACTGATCTCTAGAGCTCACATTTGCAGAAAGACCCAGTGTGTGTACCCCATGTTAACCCTGTGCACGAGGTTAGTTTGAGGAATGGCCCGTTTAGCAGCAAGTCCGAGCGTGAACAGTTCCCCAAGGGACAGGTGGGGAGAGAGAGCAGAAAGCGCTGTGAAGGTAGAAGTAACTTCGTCCAAATCAGAGAGAGCAGGTGAAGACATGAGCTAAGCAAGAGGCTGGACCCCAAGGATTCAGCTTTCTTCAACTGGAGAGCAGCAGAGAGGCAGAGAGGAAGTAGGTGCTGGAGACAGTCTGGAGAGCTCAGGCAGGGCATTCGTGGGCTTCGGACCCATCCTCTTGGGAAGTGACTGCTACAGCCTGCAGCTGATCGGGGGTGCCTGGAAGCCAGCGCCCTCCCCTGAACTTCATGCCCACTTTTCAATTTGCACTGTGTCCTAAAGTCTCGCCTCGGCCAGGATGGAGAGAAGCCCTGCTTCCAGGACGTCAAGTTCGCTGTGAAGACGAGACTTGGAGCGCGCCACCTCTAACCCTGTGGCCCGAGCTACAGGACGCCGGCAGGTGAGGTGTCCTTCCCTTACCACTCAGGGAGATGGTAGGACTGTCCCTCGAAGAGTTTGTCACTGAGTCTGCTACTGCTGCCGACAGTGCTCTCTGCTTCATGGCACGGAGCATTTCAACAAGCCTCTCTTTGTCTGTGAGGAAAGCAGCCCCAGGTTAGCAGCACTTTTGAGAGGGGAGGACGGGGCAGGGTCTGGCCGTCATGACGGGGCAGGTACAAGCCCTTCACACCCAAGAGGCACCAAAAGCAAGCACCACACGCACGGCTGGGCCAGCTGTGCAGATGGGAAGTAGTAGGTGACAGCCAAGTCTGCAGCTGCGAGCAGTGGCTGCTTGGGGGTTTCCGTGGTGGCTTCCATCCCGGCAGGTATCCTGATCTGAAGACCAGGGATGGCCCCAACATAAGGGCAGAGACTAGGGAGGGAGCATGCTCCCTGCCTGCGGTCACAGCCATTTCCCACGAAGGAGCACAGATCCTACAAGTGTTCCACACCGCCAGTTCCGTGGCTCTTCCTGCCAACTCTGAAACTTAAGAGGCTTCGGTGCTGACGGCGTCCTTTATACATAAAGCCAGGTGAAAAATGAGGCTTGCAAACAACTAGGCGTGTGTCCAGGGGCTTGCGCTGGCAGTCAGCCCGTCAGTAACCCTTGCGTGAAAAGTGAGACCTCCACCACGCTTGTTAAAAGGGAAAAAGAAACTGCCACCCCCACCCCCAATAAAGAAGCCTGTCAGACCAATCAAAGGGGGGGCGCGCCACCGTTTTTCTGGGAGTCTTCCAGAGGAGGCCAGTGCCCTTAAGGGGTATGAGGCGCACAGAACATGGCTGAGAACACCGATGTCTCAGCCCAAGACAGTGTTGAGCCAATCAGGTAGCCTCAGCATGCCTCGGCCAGGCCCTGTCTTCTATACCGTGGGTTCCAGTCCCAAGTCTCTTCTCCGGCATGGCCCTAAGGTACCAGACTGATCCGGCGAGCAGTGCTTACTTATGTGGCCTTGGCATCTACAGACCACCCACTAGCTCATTCTCCAGGCCTGTTATCATCGGAAACAGTGCTCAGTGCAGATCCCTGGCGACCCTAAGAGGAAGGGCCCGTGGTCCGCAAATCCTGAGCACACCCTCTCAATCCCAGGGGAAAGTCCGGCGAGCACTCTGACCAAGTGCAGGAGGATCGTAGGAGGGCTTGAGGGGCGCTGGCTGCCCATACAGGCACATCAGTCTTCACATCCTAACGGGACATGTGCCAGAGCAGAGTGTGACGGAGACACCAAGGGACAAAAGCCTACCAGAGAGAACTGAGAGGCCGACTCTAGCTCATGCTACCCAGGAGCACCCTGTCCTATGTGTGCAGGCCGGAGCAAGGCCGTACCTTTCCTCTTCTCTGCACTGATGTGTGTCAGGTTGAAGAAGGTCAGGAATTTCCTCTTTTCCTCAAAGTTAGGGCTGTTGTTCATCTCGTCTGGGCTATAGCGGGTGGACAGAGCCAGTCTGGGGGAAGGCGTCTGTCGCTTGCACTGGACGGCAGGTGGCGATGGGCTTCTCTCCCTCAGCATTCGCCTCCGCTTCCGGCGCTTCTGCGCCACCAGCTCCTCCTTCTGCTGTTGGGTGGTCAAGCCAAAAAGCTGCAGGAACTCTAGCTTCTAGATCGGGAAAGAAAACAAACGAGTGTGGAGTCATCACGCGAGCCCTTCATACTGTGTTGTCATTGCCCCTGGGGGTCCCGTGGTCCGTGCAGTCTGACTTGAAGCCAGGGCGCCGAGGAGCAGGGGTACCGGCCTAACGTGTCTGGAAGCCAAGAGGTAGGCCCAAAGCAGGGACCAACTACCCAGCCAGCCTAGAGCATGCCAGAGTCAAGGAGGGACCTGTTACCTCAGAGGACGTGTCCAGTTTGAGGGGTGGCTGCTCGGCCACACAGCGGAGGTGTGCCCTGACCTCTTCCTCATCGCTCTCGTCGTAAGAGTCATCGAGGTCATAGTAGTACCCTGATGGCAGAAAAGGGTGGCACTGAGCCAGGCTCAGAACCCAGGATGCTCCGTGGACACGTGCACCTGGGGGCATGGGAGTGAGACCACGGGGCTGGGCCTGCAGGCACCTGTGAGGACCCTTGCTAAGAGGGCCTGGTTCTTTCCCATCTGCCTGGACACCTGCAGCGAGCTGGGGTTGGCAAGACTCAGAGACTCTGAAGCTGCCTGGGCTCAGAGCAGAGCATTCCTGACAAAGGCCCGGTGTCTGTGGCTTTGGGAGCATGCTGCCCGTGCTGTGACCCTCATGGGAAGGCAGCTGAGAACCACAGAGCCCCCATTCCTTTTCAAGGTGATCTGATAGAAAAGCCACAGCCAGACCCCAAAGCCAGCATGACCTGTACTCCAGAAGCGGAGCTGAGAGGAGTTGGGTGCGACACTAGACAGGCCTTATCGATTCAAGGAGACAGTCACCCTCAGTAAGCGTGGGCAGCCCCTACTGGCTCTCCTGACCTTTTTAGGACCTTAGGGAGCTGTCCCCTCCACTTTTGAGGGTAGAGACAGGAAGGAGATGCCTAATTCTAGTCAGGGGCAGTGTCAGCTGCTGTCCCTTTCCCCTGGTGCACGTGCCCTCCCTCAACTGTCACTAGCCCATTCGAAAGCCCTGCTGGGCTGTTCCTCTGTTAGGATCACAGTATCAATATTTAAAGACGCCTGATCAGCCTCCACCAATCACTCATCAATAACATGTCTACAGTATCGCCTTGGCAGACAGGCTGTGGCTTCCTATTCTGGGAATAATGTGCCTCGATGCAG
The DNA here is from genome assembly GCA_019843815.1 of Montemys delectorum. Classification (NCBI taxonomy): domain Eukaryota; kingdom Metazoa; phylum Chordata; class Mammalia; order Rodentia; family Muridae; genus Montemys; species Montemys delectorum. The sequence continues at coordinate 22,088 of JADRCD010216827.1, forward strand.
AGATGGGTAAGGGGCCCTACCCTAAGGTGTGAGGTTCAGAAGTCTGAAACTGCTATCTGAAGCCAATTTTTAAAAACTGCATTGGAAGTTAAAAATGGGAGAAGAGAGGCAAGCAGCTAGCATCAGAGTCTCCCTGTACTGATGAACTGCGATTCCCAGGAAGGTTGGGACCCACTCAAGAGGCCAGACCTTTCTCCTGAGCCTCGCGCCGCCTGCGCTCCTCCAGGTCCAGTTTGCTGACCAGCCTCCGTCGCTGCTGAAGAAACTCATCATAGATGTACGCTGGGTCAGGGCCCCTCGCCGTGGGGTGGCAGTACGGCGAGCCTGGCTTCACAGGCCCACTGACCTCCCCGAAGGGGGTTGCTTGGGAAAGAGAGGGCCGCTGCTGGCCCAAGATAGTCTGGGTCGATTTCTCAAGTTCAGCAAGGAAAGGCCCAGGTCCATGGGGAAAGGACTGAGGCTCCAGACTTCCTGTCTCCCGCGGCGGGGGTGGCGGCTGGTATTTGTCCAGTGGTGTGGCCTCACGCTTCCGGGGCTCCTCTGCCTTCTCTGAGCAGTAAACTCGCTCCACTTTCACCAGGGGCACGGCAGCCTGGCGGCTGGGCTCAAAAGCAGTCGGGTGGCTATGCAGAGAGTGGCTTTCAGCCCGCCGCGTCTCCAGGGCGTTGTCCATCAGAGACACTGGGTTCCAGAGGGCTGTGGGTACGGTGTGGTGCTGGGGCTTGGGTGAGATGAGGGGTGGTGGGCCACCAAAGTGCTGTGGGGGTTCACGGCTGCCCTGCTCATGCCGGTTTGGTCCTGGCCTAGAGAGAACATACCAAGCCTCATCGGTTTTGGAAGCAGACCTGCCTACCAGCCTCCCACAGAATGCCCAGGGTGGCTTGTTGGGCTCACACCAGACTGCCTGTTGGTGTGAACTCCTATGGGGAGAGGAGTTCATCCTGCTTATCTGTAAGAGATGTTTCTTCCTGGAGATGAAGCTCTGATATCACAGACACAGGATGGTGGCTGTGCTGCTGCCCCCCTGTGGTTCCTGTCAGAACTGCAGCAGCCCCAGAGCTCGGCCTGGAGGACTTTCTTTCAGTTTGCTTTACCAGATGTGCAAAAAGCTTCTTCAACCCACTCTCTATATTGCTCAGCCTTGCCCAGGACCCCTCACCCTTCACCACTCAGTCCATACCCTCCTCTAGGCCTGGGCAGGAGCTGCATCTGCAAGCCTCTTTTTGCAGTAGACTACTACCAAGATCCACAACTGGGCAAACGACAGAGGACAGGTGACTTTTAGGGACCCAGCCCTGACTGGTCCGTCTACGGTGCAGGCCTCCATGCTCAGGGAGCACCGTGGAAGACCGTCAAAGCCAATGTACCAGGACTCCTCTGGGAGGCAGTGCCATCTAGGTGTGACAGGGAAACTGCCACCTAAACAAGACTCCCATAATGACAACACTTGCTGACATGCCAGCATGGGAAGGGCTTGAGACCGATGTGAGAGGGAGGGACCTCCAGGGACAAGCAACCCGATAAGCTACCAAATCCCAAGTGGGGTCAGTCCTAAACACACGGACATAAAAGCAACACAAAATGGGCTCTGGAGGCTGTACATGCACGCACGCACGCAGGCGCATACACACGCGCACGCACGCGCACACACACACAATAATTCCAGCCGGCAATGGTGGCGCACGCCTTTAATCCCAGCACTTGGGAGGCAGAGGCAGGTGGATTTCTGAGTTTGAGGCCAGCCTGGTCTACAGAGTGAGTTCCAGGACAGCCAGGGCTACACAGAGAAACTCTCGAAAAACAAAACAAAACAAAAAAAAAACAAAACCCAATAATTCCAGAAGAGGTCATGAACTTGGAGGTGCAGGAGGAGCTGGGGGTGGGGGGAGTGGGAAAACCCAAATACAGTACTTGTAAAACTTAAAAACTTAAAAAAAAAAAAGCAGCAGTTTTAGGGGTGTTTCCAAAACTTAACATTTCTCTGAGGGAGATGCAGAATATTTAGACTCATGCTGCCCAAAGACCAAGGGCAAGGTCTGTGGAGGAGGGGCCCAGTGGGCCACTGCTAAGCTCCTAGGGTCTTCCCGGTCTGGTTGAGGCGCCATTTAACAAAGCTGCCAAGGCTGCCCCTCACTTCTGCGAGGTAGAGCACAGCCTTAAGCTCCCCTCAGGTTCAACAAGAAGGGATAAACAATCACACCACACGCACAGAGCCAAGTATGCAATAGTTACTAGCTATGTGGGGCACGGACCCGCCCCTTCATGCCCCGCCCCAGTGGCAGCAAGTAGGACTAGGCTGGTATGGGAGCCCTAGCGGATGGCCAAGGAGCCAGAGGACTAGGGCTTCATGGGAACCTTACGTTCAGCACAGAATGTTTACGACTAGTGAGGCCTCAGAGTAGCCTCCCTATAGCTGTGCAAGGTGTGGAGGGCCAGGGATGGGCACCTGGGGTACTTCTAGTTATTGCTCTTCTCAGATGCTCTCAGGGCTGGAGCAGTCTGGATGATGTAGCAGGCCATGTGGACCAACAGCAGAGGAAAGGAGTACAGACGGACGGACGGATGGACAGACAAGACTTTTGCACCAGCGTCACCCAGGACCCACCTGGTGCTCTCGGGCCTGTGCTCCGCCTCAGTGGGGCCCAGGGGCCGGCCCAGGTCCAGGTGCTGCTCCAGGACCTGCTGCCGGAACTCAGACACCTGGGACTGGCGGTCTTCCTTCTCCTGCCGCAGGCGCCGCTGCCGTGCCAGCCACTTCTCTTCCTCGTTGGTGCGCTGGATCAGCAGGGCCGTGGCAGCACTGCTTCCAGGCAGAGAGAAGATGCCGTGGCTGGAGATGAGGCTGGGCACGGTGTGGTGTGGGGCAGGCACTGGGTGCAGAGGGTGCTGCACAGGCTTGGGTGCCTGCAGGCCCACGTCCTTCAGCTTCTCTGTGGGAGGAAACACTGTCAGTGCGGGGCGCCTGCACTCTCGCCCCCTGCTTGCACAGCCCAGGACTGAAGGAAACCTGCCTCATCATCTCTCTTGGAGAGATGAGACATGGTATGTGTGGCTGGTGGAGAACAGTCATATGGTTTTAAGGACTCATGAGGGCCATCTAAAAGCACATGTGGTGGCGCATGCCTTTAATCCCAGTACTTGGGAGGCAGAGGTAGGCGGATTTCTGAGTTTGAGACCAGTCTGGTCTACAGAGTGAGTTTCAGGACAGCCAGGGCTATATAGAGAAACCTTGTCCCAAAACTAAAAAAAAAAAAAGAAGAAAAAAAACAAAAACAAACCAAAAGCCAAAAAACCCCCCAAAACTTAAACAAACAAACAAACAAACAAACAAACAAAAAAAGCCATCTAGGCAGCTCAACCACATAGATTTCCATGGAATAAATTAGGTCCAGAACAAGACTGGGATGGCTCACGGTGTTCCCAATGCTTGGGGGGCTGCTATAGGACCATTGCTGTGAATCAGAGTTATGCCTGAGTCCCAGGCTAGCCTTGGCTTTAGAATAGAACTCTGACACAGAACAAAAGCTCAGAATGGGGGCACCTCAGTGGTGTGACTGTTTCCACCATCGCTGAGGCAAAGGGGCAAAGACCAACCAAGGGTCCACCAGCAGTGACAGCAACTCCCCTCCCTCGTGTCTTGGCCAGTTACTCTTTCCGTTCTGGGGGCACCTGTGGGATGCTGTATCCACCCAGGGTGCCAGCAGCACACCTCTTCCCAGTCTCGCCACCATGGGGACGGCACCCCCTCACTCCCAGGGCAGGCGTAGGCCTTTCCCTCCACACAGCTCAGCTCAGGTACCTGCTCGGGTTGGAGTCAGCTGTTCCGAGGGCTTGGGCCGCTCCTCGGTGGCGTGACCCCGGAGTCCGTGCAGCTCGGCCACAGGCAGGAAGGTGGGCTCTAAGGCCTTGGCGGCCAGCAGTTCCTTCTCCCTCGCCCGCTGCTCCCGCTGCCGCTCCAGCTCCCGTTCCCGCTCCTTCTCCCGCTCGCGCTCCAGCTCCTTCTCCCTCTCCTTTTCCCGCTGCTGCTCCCGTTCTCGCTCCTTCTCCCGTTCCCGGTCGGCCTCCCGTTCCCGTTCCCGTTCTCGCTCTCTCTCCCGCCGCAGCTCCTCATCCATTTGCAACCTGAGGGAGCACAAGCAGGGGGCAGCATGCTAAAGGGATGTGCCGGAGGGGCAAGTCCACGCCCCCAGCTCAAAGTGGGGCAACCATATGCAAGACTTTCCATTTCTCACCCGCACACGAAAGCCAGGCCCTTCCGAGGGCCTGAAACACACTCGACTGTTCCTCCTCCTGGAGACACACAGCTTACCTCTCTGCGCTGAGGCTGGACATCCGCTCCGAGTGTAGTGCAGCCAGGGACGAGTGGGAGAGCTCAGGAGGGTAACGTACACCAGAGAGGTGCAGGTGCATCGCCGACGGGTGCAGTGGAGGCAAGGAGCCAGGGGTTGGGATGGGGTAGAACGGAGACCTTAAGGCTGACAGGCAATAGGAGTCATCCATCCTGTAGAGAGAGGTAGGGCTGGTGTGTGCCAAGGCAGGAGCCACAAATGATAAACTTGCCTAGCAGATGCGAAGCACTGCAGGAAAAAGACCGAGACCCAGGCAGGTAAGCGGGTGCTTCTCAGCTGCTCATGCAGGCTCAGCACAGCAGAAGCTGCATGCAAAGAGCATGTCCATGGTCAGAGGCCACAAGGAACCAACCACAACATGGGCGCCTAGGACCTCCCGGACCATGGGCGAGCGAGCGGAAGGGTGGACTGGCTGCAGGCAGAGACCTCTGGTGTGGCCCGCCAGTCAGGCTAGGAGCTTCTTCAAGGAAGAGGGCATGGCCTGACTCTCTCTGGGGTCTCCATCACACTGTCCAGGTACCACACACTATTAGTGGGAACTGGCTGCTGGGCACAGGTGCTGAGAAGTGGGAACCGGGGGAGCCACAGCAGGTGGCACTGAGCCCATCCATCAGGACTCAACTCAAACTCAGTTGGAGCTGGGGAAAGCTATATGGGACAGACCAGGCCTCCCTTGAGTGTCCGACCTCCAACCCCTGGCAAACGCCTGCCCTGAGAGGTTCTATCTTGCTGAGAAACAGAATTAGCACGCAGTAGCACGCAGACAGTGTGTGTGAGACGCCTCACCTGAAGGCCGGGTGGGGGAACGGGTGTGGGGCCAGATAGCTGGGGTGATAGTAGGCTGCAGCAGTGGCTGGGTCCAGGCCAAGCGGAGGCAAGGAGGACATGCGTAGGTCCTCAGCAGTGTGGTAGGGCCGGAAGCTTCTCAGGTAGTCCTCAGTCACCGTGCTGGGGGGCACCACATGGTGCACAGGCCGCTGGAGGCTGTGGAAGGGAAAGCAGGTGAGCAGAGGTGACATGCCACCCCCTACCTCATCAGGCTCAGGTCCTGCCTCTCGGTGAGGCACAGCCTGGCATGAATCCCAGATTGCAGATGGGAAGCTGCCCGCCCCTCAGACCGCCTGGTCCCTTGAGGTCCCCACCAGTGGATACAGATGCTAGAGGGCCTCTCTGTCCCCAGACCCAGAGGATGGGTTTAAATGTGGTCAGGACACTTAATGAAGTCTCAGCATGGGGTGGACTATGAGCTCCGATGGGGCCAAGGACCTCGGGCCAGATCAGGCCACAGAGGCTAACAAGCACTCTAGCTACCTGGGCTGGTACAAGCTCTCAGGCCTGTCTGGAGCTACTTCGTGCCCTCCCTGACCCCAGCCGGGCACTTACTTGAGTGGTTGGAAGCGGGAGTCTTGTACAACTGAGCCGGGGGAGAGGCCAAAGGGGTAGGGGGTGCTGAGCAGGTGGGAGGGGATGGCGGGGCCCGCTGCCTTTTCCTGGGCGAGGGGGGGCTCCACTAGTAGACGCTCCCGACCACTGCTGCTGCCTCGTGAGCCAGAGTCCTGTCGGAAGAAGACACAGAGTTAGGTCTTGGGGAGCCAGCCATATTCTAGAATATTCATATTCTATCCTCCCTCTAAATTTTTTTTAATCCAAAAAAAAAAAAAAGCATAAAAGAGGTATTTAGGGAGAAAGCCTCCCATTCCCATGAGCAGGTCTGGACCAAGGTGTACCAGGGCCTGGCTCAGCTCCCAGAGCAACTCAGCAATGCCAGGGCAGCCTTAAGCACCACGGCTGCTGAATCCCAGGAGGATCTACAGGGCAGGAACCCCCACTTCCTATAGGCAAAACGGGGAGGTCATGGAGTCAGGACATACACCCCCTGGGGACCTGCACTTGAGGACAGAGAGTCTTTCAAGATTCCAGCGGTGCCCGCAGCTATCTGGACACTGCCAGCAGCTGGCATGGACCTACAGAGGGGACACCCTTGCACATATTTAGGTTTTGGGACGCCCCCCCCCCCAGAGGTCCCCTTCGGGCATGAGGTGAGAGGTGGCAATAGGGCGATTCCCACCTCACAGACTTTCTGTGTATCAGCCACAGCAGCACACAGCCCGGAGAAACCAGACTGAACAGCCCTGCCTGCCCGTCACCTGTGACCAGGGAGGGATCCTCAGGGCAAAGCAGAGAGGCACCGACGGGAAGGAAAAGTCAGGAAGCCACCGTAAGGCGAGGGGAGCCTGAGGGCCAGGAGCTCCCTGGTACCACGCTGAGGCCCTTCCCTCCCTCAACGCTGCAGGCGAGGTCCAGTACAAGCAGACAGCGGTATTCACTAAGGGACACGAGGTCCTCTGGGTGACACGGCCTGAACCCGTGGTGTGACTGAAAGGCTCATGGTAGCAAGCATAGTAACACTGACTGTCCCTGGAGACAGGCCTGCCAGCCCTTCCTGGACTGTCTCCTTGTGGTTTTATCCAAGCCAGTGGTGACACCCCTGGGGTCAGCTAACATCACGGAAGCATATGTAGGCCCAAGGGGAGGGGGTCACTGCTGTACCGCCACTTAACCCTGTGTGCTTAAGTGTGTGCAGCGAGAGGACAGCTTACCACAGTTCCTCCCTGCCTCCATTCTCACAGAGCCTACCACAAGCCCTCCTGCTCCCCACAGACAGACAGCCACGATTAATTGAGGGAGACAGGCTGCTGATTGAATCTTTAATGAGCAGCAACATCTGTTTCCTTCCCCGGGTGCAGCAGCAGGCTGTCTCAGTTCCCTTGTGGGGTCCTCACCGGTTCATGACCTCTGACCTGCCCTCCTCAGAGGAGCATTCACACAGTATCATAAAAGTGGGGGACACACATCCCACCCACACCAGGACAAACAAGGAGACTAGAAAAAATGGCCACCAGGCCACTGGAGGTTGGGGTGGGGGTGGGGCAGCATGCCCCACTCTACGGGCCTATGGCCTCTCTGACTGAAGCCTGGCTAGACTTGAGCCAGAATCCAAGGAAATAGGTCATCTGCGGGCTAGGGTGCTGCTTCGTTAACAAGGAAAGAGAAAGCCACGGCATGGTGGCTGCCCCAAGGCACCCTCCTGGCAGCCGCTTCGGCAGACAAGATGTCGGCAGAGCTGCTTGACACAGCTGCATCCACGAAAGGCAGTGGCTGGGGAGGAGGGAACTGTCATTCTCCAGTGATCAGAGCAAGGTCTCCACAGCTGGGCCGGTGGGACGTGCCCTTTAGCTTCAAAACAGACTGTTCTTCACTCATCTCTCATGCGGCTTTCACTGCCTGGTCTCCCTGAGAAGGGCCCTGGAGCCACTCCCCCCCCCCCCCCATTGACTCCCAACCAGTGGCTGTGGCCTCCAGAGGCCTCTAGTGACTCATGGCTACACTACAGGGAGAGCGCATCCCCCGCCCTCCTGGAAAGGATTAAACTCTCTTCTGAGCTCCGAGCATCACTGGCTCATCCACTGTGCTGTCGGCCTCCCTGGTGGCGAGCAGCGTGAACTGCTGGAGCGGAGCCATCGTGGCCCTTCTCTAGGTTACTAAACCTTTCTGAGGCAGTAAGGATCCTCTGAGGATAGTGCCAGGCTCCGAGCAGAGGAGTCACGAGGAAGAGGCACTTGGAACCTCCTAGTTCTCCAAGGGGACATGCATGAGGTGTCTTGGACCTGGGCCAGGGGCTCTAGTCAGCGGAAGCTCCAGGCCCAAGGCAGGAACAGGAAGTGACCTCCTACAAACTTCTCTCTCAGGAGCAAAGCCAGAGCCAGCCAGTCACCAGGCAAGCTGGTTGTCCAAGGGAGGGAAGCTATACGGGGGTTTATATCAGCTGACTCATTGTCTGAGGTCAAAGCTGAGATCTGGGAGGAGTCCACAGACAGGAGATGGTGGTGACCACTTTTCTGACTCCTCTCAAGCCAGGACAGCGTGGTTCTAGGCTGTTCTAAGCTGATGGCACAGACAGGCTTCCTAGGGTAAGTGTGACTTCAGCCACAGGAGGAATGTGCCAAGGCTGGCCCCAAGCTTGAGTCAGGAGCCTGATGGATGGCTCCACGCACTTTACTGGGGACCAAGGACACAAATCAGACTGGCAGGGCACATGAAGCTCACAACCTGCCTACCCTGCCCTGGCCCGGCAGAGGAGAGGTGCTCTCCTTCCCTCCCCTCTCCATCTTTGTGGTTTAATTAATACTTCCTAGCAGTACAAACCCTCTGGGAATGGGGCTGGGGAATCCGGGGAAAGCCACAGCTGACAGCAGTTCTTAATTTGTAAGGCCCCCTCCGGGCGCCAGGCCAGTGGGAGGCCCAGCAGTACAGGGGAAGCTCTGGGGCTGACTCCTCCATTCCAGTCAGGTTATGGCCAGCTGGAGGCTGCAGACATGAGGGGAGACCCCTCGTGCTGGCATCGGGACTATCAGAGTTAGCCTACAGTCCTGCCTCTACTCCTCCAAGGCAGTGACAGCTTTTGTCTAGCTCAGACAGCACCTCAAGCACTTTATGGTGCTGTCTGTTTACTGGTGCCTCTGGGCCAATCTGTCTCTGTAGACCCCTAAAGAAGTGATCAGGTCACCAGAGGACACAATAAGATACCGTCTAAAAGTAAAAGGGGCAGTCCTTGGACGGAGGGCCTCTGCAATCCCTCCCCAGGCTTAGAGAGGCTTCTGGCCTCCTAAACCAAGCAATAGTGTAGGTGGTATTCTGTCACAAGCCTGATGTAAGGATTACCTTAATCCTAGCACCTTCCAGTACCGGGTGTGTATCAAGCTCATCTCGAAGAAGAGCCTGAGGACCAGGGAGGATGAGAGGTCAACCTTGCCTCCAACCTCAAGTTCTCAATAGAGCTCTGGGCAGAAAACTGCTTTCAGGGACACACACACCCATTACCCTCCCGACGCCCACATCTCTGGGTGGCAGCACTTACTTGGCGGCTCTCGCTTCTCCAGACTCCATTGACGGTTTTGGTGGGGGCAATGGTGACCACTGGGGGGGTGCTGGGGACACTGTGACCCCCGGGGGGGACGATGATGGGGCCCATAGGCACTCGCTTGGGCGTGCTAGCTGGAGAGCTATGGTTGGTGGCTGGAGAGGACACTGGAGATGACTCGCTGCTCAGTGAAGACCCTGCAGAAAGAGAACACAGATGCTCAGGGGCTATGCCACCGCCACCCACCGCGCCCACACTTTTGCCCTTCCAGAATGCTCACAGGGAGTGACGCGCAAGAGCGCAGCCAGGCAGGACCCACAGCCATTCTGTGGCTAGTTTGGCTGGCCTCCCTTGTCATACTGCCTCTCAGGCATGGAGGTGGACCGCTATTTTTACATTTAAAAATCTGAGATGTCACTCACTCTTATTTAAAACCGTGTCAACGTATCTCTCAGTGTACCCACCGTATGGAGTGAATACTATACCCGGAACAACCCCGTCATCCCAGAAAGAAGCACCGTGCTCCCCCTCCCAACCACCCCTAACAGCAAAAGCGCAAAGGCAGGTAGGTGGGGGTACAGCTTAGTTCTTGGGGTGTTGGTTCCAACAGGACTTGGTAATCAGGAATGGTTTCAGTCACTAACCCAGCCCCCTTTCCCTGGACAATCCTGCCACCTGCGGAAACATGACAACTGACCTCTTGACTGCTGAGGCCCATATGTAACGTGTAGTTGTACAGCGCAGCCCCTAAGTAGTTCCAGCCAAGCACACCTCTTGATCACATGACTACCTACTGGGGCCTGACCTCGGCAATGAGGCCTGAAGGCTGGAGCTTAGAGAAGGAACTCTCCGTTCACAAATGGGCAACAGACCCGCTGCCTACACCCTGAGAACTCTGTAGTCCCAAGCAGGCAGAGGCAGCCCCAAGGCTGGGCAGTGTGACCACTTAGCTCCTGTCAGTCAGAAGCAGAGCAACAGCTAGGCTTAGAGACACACTGGCTCGGGAGGCCAGCTTCTGAGATCTGACATAGGCAAGCTACAGGTTGGTGCAGCCAGGCCTGGGGACTGACTGAGAACCTTGGCATGACCGAGCTACCATTCATGAGCCGGGGAGGGCTTGGCATCCTATACCGCCCTGGATTCAGAAGGAGGGTACCCTCTGTGAAGCTTGCCTAAGCCAGAAAGCCACACCCTATGCCTGTAATGCCCGCCTCTGTATGTGTCCAAAAGCAAGGGCTCTTGTCAACCATACACCCCAGAGAAAGTCCATGCAGGCTCATGTGAAGCATGCCCACAGCCTCGGGCCACACCAAGTCCCAGCCCTGTCTATTCTATACTGGAATGCCCCCACAAGGCCCTCAGCCACATTCATGAGATGAACACAAGGAACAGAAGCCAAGCTGAGCATGCACTGTGGGATGCAGCCACCTTGCTCAGAGACAGTACCTCCAAGGATGGAACACAGTTCCTAGGGGCAGAAAGTCAGGAGCCCAACTTTTCAGACAGGGTCTTACTATACAGTCCAAGCTGTATAGTAAGAACTGACAATCACATTGTCTCCATGCCAGGCTAAAAATTCAATCACTTTCAAATTATTTTCAGGAATCCTCCTATCGCCTAAAACAGCAATCTGCTCGGGTGTGTGGCGGGCGGTCCTTCCCAGGAGAGCCACGGTATGATGCACATGTCTAATATGCTATTGATTTCTGTGTATGCGGAAATCTGTGTGTGCAGGTGCACATGTGAGCAAACGTGCCTGCAGAGGCCAAACTGCAACCTTGGGTGCAGTCCTGGGGCACTGCTTACGGTTTCTAAGACAGGCTCTCTCGCCGACCTGCAGCTCAGGTCGGGCTAGACAGAATGGCCAGGGAGCTCTAGG
>JADRCD010216828.1:0-13519 GCA_019843815.1 Montemys delectorum
GATTTATATCTCCAGAGTTGTCTCCTATGGGTCTGTAAGCCTGTGTCAACACTTTTGGGAGATCAGCTCTCCTCAGGTAAGACCTGTGTGCAGTGGGCTGTGGATCAGTTGTCCCTTCTGAGTCCTAGGATCAGAACAAATCATGGAGAAGGCTTTCCACTTGCATGGAAGGGGCAGAGGTGCCTGTTGATCTACACTACCTCCTCCTAGGTGAAGAGGGAGGTAGAAAGCATCCTGTGCTGGCAGCCCTGCCACTTCTGAGGCCTATGTTTCCTGGCTGGTCCCACCTTTGAAGGTCACCAGAGAGAAAATGGAGATCTCTCCTGAGTCCCTGGGTTGGAACACTCCCCAAAGGCAAGCTGTCTTATTTCGGGGAAGGGGCAGAGAGGGCTATGGATCTGCAGAACATCCTCCTAGGTGAAGAAGGAGGTAGAAATAATCCTGCAATGGCTGCCCTGCCACTTCTGAGGCCTGTGCCTCCTGGCTGGTCCTACCTTCTCCTAGGTGTAGAAGGAGATAGAAAGCATGACTTTAATGTCTTCCACAAGATTATTAGAAAGAGAGACAGAAACAGAGAGAAGAGGAAGAGGGAGGGAGGAAGGATGGAAGAAAGAAAGAAAGAAAGAAAGAAAGAAAGAAAGAAAGAAAGGAAGAAAGAAGAAGGTATCTAAGGGAGAACTACTCTCAAATATCCCAAACCATCATTACCTCTCCCTTAATTAGGTTGTATATAATTTTTATTTGGTATTTTAGAATTTTAGTTTCTTAAATGTGTATTTGGAACAAAGAAATGATAGTGGAGAAATAAAAGTAACATAATAAAATTCTTCAATTGTATCTTCTATGCAAGAGATTCTCTCATCCATATCATGTATTCTGTTGGCAACACTTATGTAGTTCTTATTCTTGTTCCAAGTTTGCCCAATTCCAGGATTTCCTCAGTTCTTGTTTTCTTTATTGCTTCTCTTTCCATTTTCATGACTGTTTTATCCTATAATTTTGTTTCACAGTTACAAAAACACTTTTTCCAGTTATTCCTATTTTTAAATTATATTTTCCTTTTATATCTCTTTATATTTATTCATTTCCTCTTTAAAGGCCTCTACTACTTTCCTAAGATTAGACTTAAGGTCATTTTCTTGAGCTGCAAGTATGATATCTATTGTTTGCTACAGTAGGATAGCTGGGTTCTAGATTGCCCTGGCTTTTGTTTGTTGTGTTTTTATACTGGCCTTTAGCCATCTGTTTGTTCGTGGTTTTGGCAAGCCTGCTATTTCCAGGTGGCAACTGGCCTATGGGGTATAGGCACACCTGATAGTCCTTGATTGCAGAAGACTTCAGTGATTACAGGTGGCCAGAGGCTTTTCTGGGCTCAGTCAGATCTGGAAGTCCCTGATAGCTTTAGGCCTTGGGGATTGCACTTAGATCACAGACATAACTGGGCATACGTCAGTGTTGCCAGGCTTGTGGACATACCCAGCAGGCAGAAGATTGGGGTGTGTATGAATCTCATCTGGTGATCCCAGATGGTATCAGGCCTCCAGGGATACAGGCAGAGTTATAGCCTGTGGAATGAGGGGCCAGGGCAGAACTTACTGCTGATGGATTTTTCAGGAGCGGCTACAGGCAGACAGTGAATTCAGCTTTCCTTCAGACCAGGTCTGCTTTTTCCTCTGAGTATAGCTAACTTCTTCCTCCTAGAATGGATAGCTGATGAATTCTCCCACCAATTCACCTTTAATCAATAGAGTATTTTTAAATTTCCTGTGTAAATATATGAAAGATAATCTATTTTAACTGTGTCAATATTTGCTTTCATCATTTCTCTGATTATTATATAATTACAATATGATGGCAAGTGAAACTTTCATGGAAATGTGAATTCCATGAAATATATAAAATGTTTGGAAACTAAACTTATGATCAAATCACATATTAAAAAGCTTCCATTCAGCTTTGAATGGTAGTCATTATTGGTACCATCCATCAATAGTCAGAGAAATAGGAATTGATATTATCTCATTTTTGTGGTTACTCCCAGGCTGTTCTTCGGGAGAGAAGTAGACTGGAAAAGCTGTACCCAGCAGAATGCGAGTTGTCAGCTTGGATCCACGATTTGACTTCTAGTTTCCTTTGTGCTGCTCCCAGAAACCCTTTCCCTTTTGACCCCCTATTCAAGCTTAGGCTGGTCCTCAGCAGCTGGAACTTTAAACTGGGTCCTATACCAAATAAACTGGAGTTATGTAGTTTGTATTTATTTAACAGCAAATACCAAGAAACAGTTGAATACTTCAGGCTAGAATTAAAAGAGTAGTTTGAAGTGAAAGATAAAATGTTGAAACAAGATTATGAATAATAGTAATATTATTCAGAAATCCTTTAGATGTATTTTATACACACACCCATATCTATGTACAAAGGTACTTTTGAAGTCTAACTAAGTGATTTCAGACAAAAACTATTGTAAGGGTCTAAAAATAGCTGAAGAAACACCCCAGACACAGATAGTATGAAAAAACAAAGAGCATTTACTCTGCGGAAACAACCACAATGCAGGGGTCATCCATTCTTTGAAATGGCAACCCCTGATAAACGAACATAGGAACATAGGCCTTCTTTATTTTATATTTTTCTTTTTGGTTTTTCTAGAAAGTGTTTCTTTTGTGTAGCCCTGGCTGTCTTAGAACTCACTCTGTAGACCAGGCTGGCCTTGAACTCAGAAATTAGCCTGCCATTGCTCCCAAGTGCTGGGATTAAAGACATGCACCATCACTGCCCAGCTGAACACACATAGGGAATTAGGGGGAATTCTCTAGAAAGATTGGGTAATCTAAAATTTCATTGGTGGGTGCTAGAGGGTCACAAATGATCAGTGGTTTGTATTCCTAGGTCACAAATCTTCAATCATGTGATGAAATAGGGCTATCCAGAACAGATGGCCCATTCTGAGATAAGATATTATCCCATTTTTGTGGTTATTCCCAGGCTATTCTTTGGGAGAGGGTTTTATGATGTTGTTCTGGATTACATGGTCTGTTCCTAGTGCTGGCTTCTTATGACCTAGTTTCTGTGATTTATGGTAAATTTCTGAAGCTGCTGTCTTATGGGTTTTTTTTTTTAAATCAGACCTGATCCTCAAAATGGAGACAAGTGGCATCCTTAAGTGGGGAAAAACAGAGTTTATGTTGTCCTTTCATAAATGTGAAGCTATCTTGATCAATAAAAGTACATTCAGATCAGGATATAGAAAAATCATTACTTAAACTTTTTGCTTAGTCTTCAGTATCCTGCTAAAGGATCTTTGAATAAGTCAAAAGAAAGGCATGAATCAGCACATGCAGAAGTTCCACAGTTGACTTAAGGTGGTACCTGGGTATAGAAACCATCTAGAGGCACTCTCTAGACAGTGAGAAGCTCATCTGGTTTGAAGATAGAGAAGACTCAGAAATGCAGAATGTCATACCATAAAGTGAGGGTCTGAGTTATCATGGCTCTCAAATATGTCTAGTTTAGGTAGTCAATAGAACCAGAGACGTAACAAGGTTTACTTTTATGTGAATGTTTTCTATTTTATATTAATGTATTGGATAACCTTTTCAGGATACCATAGTGGTTAATACCAAAAATAAAAAAATAGAAATTAAATCAAAAGGAAAATTAAAACAATACATGGTTTTCTAGGAACCAAATAGTTTATTTTACAGAAACAGGTAAGATGCAAACTTCTACAGGGAACTGTCTGTCAATGACTATTTGAGGTAGGAAATTAGAGAAGAAAATAATATACTTTGGAATTGACAATTCTTTTGTAAATCATAAACAACTGCTCATTAAATTTGTTAAATCAAGTGTCAGCCATACCACTCAGTTTCATATATGAATATAGTTTTTAACTCCTGAAATTTGATGATTTTTCAAGAGAAACTACTTATAAATACAATATTGACAAAAAGTAATATAAAAAGAGAGCAGGCCTTCTTATAGGGAACTGGGGGAAGTCTCTAGAAGGATTAGATAATCTAAAATTTCTTTGCTGGGTGCTAGAAGGTCACAGGTAATCAGTGGACTATATTCTTAGGTCATGAATGTTCAATCATGTGATAGAATACAGCTGTCATATATAATATAGAAATATATTATACTTATAATAGATATATGTTATGTAAAAATATAATTAAAAGGTTCAAAATTACTGGAAATGGATTATTTTCTTAATATATAATCATTTTTATAATGAACTTATGATCTGTCATTAGTTTTTATGCTTAAAACACAGATTTAATTGCACAGATTGATTGATTTGGGAGAAGGGACAGGTGGGTTGAACTACAAATCACCTTCCTAATGAAAAAGATATTTTAGGTTTTTTTGGAATTAATAGTAGACCAACTTTTGTGTATGTGGCTTGACTTTCCATAAAGCAATGTAAGAAATATCTCTGCAGAACTTGTTCTAACAACAGATTGATCAAATTATAATAGAGCCACTGAGTATAGTACATTTATGACAGAATAAATTGAGCATTTTAATTGCCTATACCTAATTTGTTTTAATGAGTCAAACCAATATTTTAATTAAAAAAAACCTTAAGTAACATGATAAAACTGAACTCAATAAAAGTTAATTACAAAAATAATGTGATAAAATTAAAGTGTCTGTATTAAATTAGAAAATGTCCAGAAGAGATATATGGCTTTGCAGTTTCAAAGAAAAATTGATGTTGTTAATGGTATTATGGAACTTTCAAAATCCAGAGGCCTTTAAGGACAAATAAAGTATTACAAGTACATATCTAAGAGTTTTCATAAATTATTATAAGCAATCCCAAATTCTCATTTGAAAGTAAATAAAAGAATTATAGAAATTTCATAAAAAATGTTCAAAGTCATGACTATGAATGATGCAAACCACAAGATATATGTGTGTATGTGTATATATAATATATATATATATATACAGATATGCAGATATACATTATTCTTAGTTTATCAGTAATGAATCCCAAGGACTGTAAGAGATTCTGGTGTGAAACAGTAGTATTTGAACAAAAACTATGTAGAATTAAAAAATAAATGTTTAAAGCATCCCATGAGTTCCAAATAAATCTGTACAGTAACAATGGCTAATTATTTATCTCTATATATGAATATATATGACAATAAATACATTTCAGTATTCTGAAAACAACTTACAAACTTACAGTTATTTCTTGAACATATCTTTATTTTTAATTTTTACAATTCCACACATGAGTATTAAAATGTTCTTAATTATTTAGCAGTATTACACAGTATCATGCCCCCTACCTCTTGCTGAAACTTTTCTTTTTCTTTTTTTAATTACTCTTATTTTGTTGTAACTTACTAATATAATTACAGCTGTTTCCAGAAGCTTGAATATGTTTGGGGGAAGGGATGTATTATTCACTATAACTTGAACAACTTATCAGTGGCAACACCACTGAAGAAAGACACCCTCTCCTAGCTCTCATTAACTGCTCATATTCTCCCAGTGATTGTTGTGACATAATGAGTCCTGACATGTCAATTGTGTACTGCCCCTGTTCAGAGGTAACTACTTGGAGAAAGAGTCATTAGTGTAATGGTCCTGTCATGTCCTCTACTCACCATTCTGCAGGTGCTACTATTTCCCATCTTCCAAAACCTAACTTTTTTTTCTCTTTTGTTCCTCATTGTTCTCTGTTCTTTGAAGGGATGATACTCATGCCCTTTTAATCACAAGCCCACCGTGGTCATTTAGTTCCTGTACTCTGATCTGTTCAAATTTATAAATTAACAACTAAACACATCACAAATAAGTTTTTCTGATGAAGTAGTATTTTATTGGTAATAAACAAAGGTATTTAGAAGACAATTTAACATAAGGCCCACTTAGTAAATTGACAGTATTAGTTTATCATCTAGTGTGTATGTGTGTGTATGTATGCATACACACACACACACACACACACACACACATATATATATATATATATATATATATATATATATATATATATATATACAATCTCCTACATTAAACCTTCAATTACATCCCTTAACTGTATCAGGTAAGCAATTTTCTTTTGTATAATTTGTCATCTTACATTCCTATCATTAACCATATCACTACTCTAAGTTAAGGTAATATCTCCTTTATTTAATTACTTAATTAAGTAAGATTTTTTTCTACCTGTGATAATTTACCTAAAACAGTTTACATCTCAATATTCCATAGGAAATTGACTTTTTCATTTGCATATAAATGTTTTTACATAATTTTGTTCCAGATATTTCTACATTTATTTTCAATAATTGCATTAAATCTTACATTCTGGTTGTTTCCCCAATATTTGCTATGATTTACTATCTCAAAAGATGCAAGTTATATAAGAAGACATGTCATCAGAGACATCTAGTCTAGCTGTGAACACTATATGTTACAATGTTAGTCTGCCTGTCAGTATATCCCCATATGTTCAACAGTGATATGACTATTCTAGACATAAGCAGCACCTCCCTAACTATAAATAAGGCCAACCACAAGATAAATTGATAGATAGATCGATAGATAGATAGATAGATAGATAGATAGATAGACAGACATATAGATATACAAACATATAGATGTATAGACATATAGACATAGATATATAGATATAAAAGTGAACCTTCAGAGACTATTAAAAATGCTTAGCTTAGTAGTAATATGTATTTAAATTACCATCTGAACGCTTCATTCATATTTACAGACTTAGCAGTGAGTGACTGTCAAAGTAGAGACATAACTTATGAATATAAGAATAAAGTATTGCTGAGTGCCCTTTCAGTAAGCAAGTAAGTGGTATCATCCACTCTTTAGTGACAGGGATCATGTCAGAAAACAGACCAGACAGAATGCAAGAGCTAGAGGGTGAAAGGGATATGATCACAATACCAGTAAGACACTGTTAGAAATGTATTGCTACTGAATTAAAGAATAAAAGCTCAAGTCTTTTAGAAGAATATAAATAAGATCAATAGTTATAAAATGGGGGATTGGAAAAAATAATGCCTAGGTTTTAAATTAAAAGCTGAAACATGTATGAACCTTTATTTAAATTAAGCAACACTGAATCATCATCCAAAGCAAATTCTAGAGAACTGTTTTATGTTTCCAACTGAATTTTGCATGTGCATCTGTTTATGATTAATTTCACTTCTTTCAGAGATCACCATGTCCCCTCTCCTAAAGTAAATAAAATATTTTGCTTACAATATGCCCCATGAGAAATCACATCACCTCTAATTAAGTTTAGAGAACTATATAATCTCATTGTGTTAGAGAACTGCACATACAGCTGGAATACAATGGTGTTACAAGCACTTGCATTTTATCAAGTACATTAATCTTGAAATGTAAATGTGTATGCTGACTGGAAGGTATTTAGAGATAAAATTTCCTACTAAATAAATGACTATCTATATTTCTAGAATCATTTCAAAAGTTAAGTGTTTGCAGTTGTGACAATTTAATTAAGGGAACGTTGGCTTCCTTGAAGAAATCATGAATAGTGTTCCAGAAAGAACACCAATTCTATAGACTTGTGAATTCCCGTAAGTCCTAGAGTGCAATTAAATCTGCTTCTAATCATGCTGTGGCACCTGCAGACAATGGAGAAATATGTTACAAGTATTTCCATAGCATGAATATGCAAGCCCCAAATTAGTGTAATTCATTCTGTGGCAGGTTATTGACTCTCCAGTCATAACAGACTGTGTTGCCACGTGTCATTTACTGATGGCTTCATAAATCCTATTCAGTAAGCACTAAGTGTTTATTTTCATCATCTAGTAAGAAGAAAATCCTGGGGAAAACAATTTTTTGTGATAAAACAAGTGGTTTCGCATTCATAAACCAAATTGAAACTATCCTTATCTGAAGCAGAGATATAGGTAAGAATTATATAAGTAGTGCGATTTTTTAAACCACTTTTTGACAGTCATTATTTGACAGAAACTTATAACATCTAGTTGTACATTTACTGACCTCTCATAGAAAAACTAATATTCCTTTCAGTTCAGATTTATATTTATAGTAATGTTCTCTCAAATGTTACAATATAAGTTTGAACTCTGGATTTCAGTATAATGTATATATCATAAAATACAAACTGAAAATAGGTAGGTATTGTGCATATTTGACCTAAATATTAAGTATTAGTTATTCAAAATCTTTTCAATATGCTTAAATGATATTTCCTTAATCAAGTGCTAAGGGTATGACTGAATGAATATTTCAAAAGAATATAATAAAAATTGGTATGAATAGATTATTTTTGTCCAATACCTCAGAATAAAATGTCTACCATTCTCCATTCTTTCCTTCATACATACAGTGCATGTCATGTGATTTATAGTTCTGTTACTGCTATTCGCAGTTGGCATGTCTCTAAAGTGTTAGTAGGTCTTCTCTCTTTTCTTTCAGACTTTAATGTTTATGTTATATGTACCTTGTCTTTACTCATTTTTATGAGCAACATTCATTATGAGCATATTAGAAATTTAAAATAATTGTCCTTCTTCATCGATTCTAAAGAAGAGATTCTATGTTGCAAGTTGAACATAGGTAGAAAAAAATTATTTTTACTCTCCTCTTGGTGGTGCCTTTCTTGTTCAAGGTCTACTTCTGAAAACAAATCAGCTATATTAAGTCAATAGGTTTCTACATATATTTTTTAAATTGCTATTCTATTTTTATTAATGTGGGTAGTGGGCAGGGGAGAGTGAAATTCAGATAAGGACCACATTGAGAGAATTTTCTCTTTCTGTCTGTACATGGGTTCTGGGGGTGGATTGATAGACATGGTCTGAGAATAGAAAGAATCCAGATCATCTTTCTATTCTCCTTCCTCATGGCTCTGTAAATGTAGTACTAAGAGAAGGTGCCACTACTTCAGGTTGGTCCACTCCTTACTAAAAATGCTCCCCTCACTCTAACTTTGTAACTGTCACTGAGAAAACGAGGCTGTGAATGTTAGCAATAGATCTGACTTCTGGTCACAAGGAACAATAAGTGATTCATGATACAAGAGAATGGTTCTTTCTTCCCTTTGAGCAGAACATGAGACTACAAGTGTGGGAGTAACAGTATGAAAAGTTTACATGCAGTTCTCAGTGCTTGTTCTGCTAAAATGGACTCTTGTTGAAGTCCAAATTAAATGTGCTGAGCTAATAATGCCAAACAATTAGTACGGCCACTTTTCACTGTTAATCATTTCAGGAAATAACATTTTTTGGCATTTTTAAATGAAAATAGATTTGTTTCTCATGCAATATATCCTGATTATAGTTTCCACTCCCACTGTTCCTCCCAGGTCTTCTCAACCTCCTGTTCCTTCTGCTTCCACTCCCATTCTGTCTCTCATTAGGAAAAGGGATTCTAAGAGGTAAGAGTGAAACATAAGATAAAAAATCCTATTAATTAAATGGGAGTTGGACAAGACAAACAAAGAGAATAAAAACAGCCCAAGAAAATGCACAATAATTGGAGACTTACTATTTTTCACACTCAGAAATCCCATAAAAAATAAACTGGAGAAGGTGGACGGTGACTTTCTAAGGCATGACCAGCCGGAAGTCGCAGGCCTCAGGAGTCGCAGGGGAGTCACAGGGCTGCAGGGACAGGATGCTCTCAGCTTCTGAGTGACAGAGCTGAATCAGGGACCATCTCTGCCACCTCCCTACTAGTGGAGGGCCTGCCTCCAGGGTGGGCTTCAGACCAATGACTCAGGTGAGATCTGCCAATTTCTCTATGGTGACTTTCTAAGGCAGAACAAGCCAGGAGCCACAGGCCTCAGGAGTGGAAGGGGAGTTGCAGGGTGGGAAGGACAGGACAAGCTCTAGTGAGAGACACCAAGAACACCTAACACCAGAGATCAAGAGATGCCAAAAGGCAAACACAAGTATCCTACCAACAGAAACCAAGAATGCTTGGCTTCATCAGAACCTAGTACTCCCACCACAGCAAGCCCTGGATATCCCAAAATACTGGAAAAGCAAGATTTGTATCTAAAAACATATCTCACAATGCTGATAGAGGAACTTAAGAAGGACATGAATAATTCCCTTAAAGAAATACAGAAGAACACAGATAAAGAAGTACAAGCCCTTAAAGAGGAAACAAAAAAATCCCATAAAGAATTACAGAAGATCACAAGTAAACAAGTAGAAGCCCTTAAATAGCAAACCCAAAAATCCCTTAAGGAATTGCAGGAAAACACAAACAAACAGATGAAGGATCTGAGTAAAACCATTCAGGACCTAAAAATGGAAGTAGAAACAATAAAGAAATCAAAAATAAAGACTTTCTAGAGTTTAATGAAAATGAAGCCACAACATACCCAAACCTATGGGACACAATGAAAGCAATCCTAAGAGGTAAACTCATAGCTTTAAGTACCTGCAAAAAGAAACTGAAGTGAGCATACACCAGCAACAACACACACACTGACAGCACTACTGAAAGTGCTAGAACAAAAAGAAGCAAATTCACCCAAGAGGAGTCAAAGGCAAGAAATAATCAAACTCAGGGCTGAAATCTACCAAATAGAAACAAAAACAACTATACAAAGAATCAGCCAATCCAGGAGCTGGTTCTTTGAGAAAATCAACAAAATAGATAAACCCTTAGCCAGACTAACTAGAGGACACAGAGATAGTTCACTAATTAACAAGATCATAAATGAAAAAGGAGACATAACAACAGACACTGAGGAAATCCAAAATATCATGAGATCCTACTACAAAAGCCTATACTCAACAAAACTGGAAAACCTGGATGAAATGGACAATTTTCTAGGCAGATACCAGGTACCAAAGTTAAATCAAGACCAGATCAACGATCTAAACAGTCCTATATCTGCTAATGAAATAGAAACAGTCATGAATAGCCTCCCAACCAAAAAAAGCCCAGGACCAGATGGTTTTAGTGCAGAGTTTTATCAAACCTTCAAAGAAGATCTAATACCAATACTCCTCAAATTATTCAACAAAATAGAAACTGAAGGTACTCTACCCAAATTGTTCTATGAAGCTACAATTACTCTTATACCTAAAGCACACAAACACCAAAGAAAAAAAATTTCAGACCAATTTCCCTTATGAATATTGATGCAAAAATATTCAACAAAATTCTTGCAAACTGAATCAAAGAACATATCAAAACGATCATTCACCATGATCAAGTAGGCTTCATCCCAGGGATGCAGGGATGGTGCAATATATGGAAACCCATCACTGTAATTCACTACATAAACAAACTCAAAGAAAAAAACTATATGATAGTCTCACTAGATGCTGGGAAAGCATTTGACAAAATCCAACAACCCTTCATGATAAAAGTCTTGGAAAGATCAGGAAGTCTTGGAAGATCAAGGCCCATACTTCAACATAGTAAAAGCAATATATAGAAAACCAGTAGCCAACCTCAAACTAGATGGAGAGAAACTTGAAGCAATCCCACTAAAATCCGGGACTAGACAAGGCTGCCCACTCTCTCCCTACCTATTCAATATTGTACTTGAAGTTCTAGCCAGAGCAATTAGGCAACAAAAGGATTTCAAAGGGATACAAACTGGAAAGGAAGAAGTGAAATTATCACTATTTGCTGATGATATGATAGTATACTTAAATGACCCCAAGAATTCCACCAGAGAGCTCCTAAACCTGATAAACAACTTCAGCAAAGTAGCCGGATATAAAATTAATTCAGCAAATCAGAGGCCTTCCTCTACACAAAGGATTAACAGGCAGAGAAAGAAATTAGGGAAACAACACCCTTCACCATAGTTACAAATAATATAAAATACCTTGGTGTAACTCTAACTAAGCAAGTAAAAGATCTATTCAACAAGAACTTCAAGTCTCTGAAGAAGAAAATCGAAGAAGATCTCAGAAGATGGAAAGATCTCCCATGCTCATGGATTGGAAGGATTAATATAGTAAAAATGGCCATCTTACTGAAGGCAGTCTACAGATTCAATGCAATCCCCATTAAAATTCCAACTCAATTCCTCACAGACTTAGAAAGAGCAATTTGCAAATTCATCTGGAAGAATAAAAGACCCAGGATAGCCAAAACTATTCTCAACAGTAAAGGAACTTCTGGTAGAATCACAATCCGGGACCTTAAGCTGTACTACAGAGCAATTGTGATAAAAATTGAATGGTATTGGTACAGTGACAGGTAGGTAGATCAATGGAACAGAATTGAAAACTCAGATATGAACCCACACACCTATGGTCACTTGATCTTTGACAAAGGAGCTAAAACTATCCAGTGGAAAAAAGACAGCATTTTCAACAGATGGTGCTGGCTCAACTGTCAGTCAACATGTAGAAAAATTCAAATTGACCCATTCCTTTCTCCTTGTACAAAGCTCAAATCCAAATGGATCAGGGACCTCCACATGAAACCAGATACATTGAAACTAATAGAAAATAAAGTGGGGAAAATACCTCGAGCAAATAGGCACAGGGGAAAATTTCCTGAAGAGAATGCCAATAGCTTCTGCTCTAAGATCAAGAATTGACAAATGGGACCTCTTAAAGTTGCAAAGCTTCTGTAAGGCAAAAGACACTATCAATAGGATAAAACACCAACCAACAAATTGGGAAAAGACCTTTACCAACCCTATATCTGATAAAGGGCTAATATCCAATGTATACAAAGAACTCAAGAAGTCAGTCTCCAGAGAACCAAATAAGCCTATTAAAAAATGGAGTATAGAGCTAAACAAAGAATTCTCTACTGTTGAACACCAAATGGCTGAGAAGCACCTAAAGAAATGTTCAACATCCTTAGTCATCAGGGAAATGCAAATCAAAAACAGCTCTGTGATTCCACCTAACACCAGTCAGATTGGCTAGGATAAAAGACTCAGGTGACAGCAGATGCTGGAGAGGTTGTGGAGAAAGAAGAACACTACTTCACTGCTGATAGAATTGCAAACTTGTACAGCCACTCTCGAAATCAGTGTGGTGGTTCCTCCAGAAATTGGACATAGTTCTACCAGAGGACTCAGCTATACCACTCCTGGGCATATACCCAGAAGATGCTCCAACATGTAATAAGGACACATGCTCCACTATGTTCATAGCAGCCTTATTTATAACAGCCAGAACCTGGAAACAACCTAGATTTCCCTCAACAGAGGAATGGAAACAGAAAATGTGGTACATCTACACAACGGAGTACTACTCAGCTATTAAAAACAATGAGTTTAGGAAATTCTTAGGGAAATGGATGGATCTGGAGAGTATCATCCTGAGTGAGGTAATCCAATCACAAAAGAACACACATAGTATGCATTCCCTGATAAGTGGTTATTAGCCCAGAAGTTTGGAATACAGGAAGAACAACCCACAAACACAAGAAACTTAAGAAGAAGGAAGACCGAAAGGTGGACATTTCATTCCTTCCTAAAAAGGGGAACCAAATACCCACAGAAGGAGTGGCAGAGATTCACTATGGATCAGAG
>JADRCD010216829.1:30772-45904 GCA_019843815.1 Montemys delectorum
CTCTCTCTCTCTCTCTCTCTCTCTCTCTCTCTCTCTCTCTCTTGGATCAGGTCTCAGTGACTCAGCTGGACTAGGTTGACTAGAGAGCATCAGGGACCTGCCTGGCTCCTCTCCATCACTGGGATTACAAGTCCATGATGCTGTGCCTGGCTTTTTGTGTAGGTGATGGAGCTTGATCTCAGGTCCTCACACCGCACAGCGGGCACTTTCCTGAACCATCTTCATGACAGCCCTCCTTACAACTTGATTTTCCCGCCTGTAGTACTTTTTAAATTACTGTAATGGAATCCAGAGAGGTTTGCAGATCCTTATGGCTCACCTCTAGGAAGTGTCCACAAACAGACACAGTGTGAAACCCACACCCAGATAGAGAACCACCAAGTGAGCTGTAGGATTGTCTGTTGGGAAAACAGGCTGTAACAGAAACAGCCTGCTACTTCTGGCTACATTTCTTTGTCGGGCAGAGGGCACCTCAGTGCTTCTGTGTGAGACCTGGAGCTCCACCCTTAGCCCTGCAAACACAGCGGAAAACTAAACATTCCTTGACCAGCTTTCCTGTGATCAGCATTGTGAGCGCTTCAGGGAACTGAACAGGATAAGGGAACTGAACAGGATAAAATGCAGCTGGGGCCTGAGACCTAATTGCTCAGTTGTAGAAACAAATTCTAGCATATAGAACCACCAGAGACCAAGAAAATACTAGACTGCACAGTGGCCACCGTCTAGGGGAGAATGTTCCTCAGGGAGGATGTGAACTTGGTGGTGGTGGTGGTGGTGGTTGGGTGTGTGTGTGTGTGTGTGTGTGTGTGTGTTCAGTTTGTTGCTGCTTCTAAGGCCCCACCCCTGACAGTATTTCCTCTTTCTGATTGTTCCCTCAGGTCCTCCTGGCTCTGCTGGTGGGGATATATCCCTCAGAGGTCACTGGACTGGTCCCTTCTCTTGGTGACCGAGAGAAGAGGGATAATTTGTGTCCCCAGGGAAAGTATGTCCATTCTAAGAATAATTCCATCTGTTGCACCAAGTGCCACAAAGGTAGGGGACTATGGGAGCAGAGAATCCTCTTGAGGTTTCTTTTGCTTGTTTCTGATGTTCTCGGACCTTGGTCCCTGGGAGTTCCCTTATTTCGCTGTTCCGGGGCTTTGCCCTTCAACTCCCCACTACAGCCTAATCCTGACCCCATCCACAGGAACCTACTTGGTGAGTGACTGTCCAAGCCCAGGGCGGGATACAGTCTGCAGGGAGTGTGCTAAAGGCACCTTTACAGCTTCCCAGAACCACCTCAGACAGTGTCTCAGTTGCAAGACATGTCGGAAAGGTAAGCCTTGGGATTGGCTCAGGGCTGTAGAAGGTGCTCGATGTGTAAAGGCGTGTGAACATGTATGTGTCCGGGGGTGTTTGCCAGGGGTCGGGATCTGCCAATGGATGTGGCAGGGACGTGTGTGCATGTACCAGCCTGGGCCTGGGTGCCTAGGAGGAGTGTCTGTTACAGAGACAAATGCATGTGGCAGAGCCAGGACATCAAGATTTGTGTGGGAAAAGGGACGAGAGACTCAATACACCATTTCCTTCCCTCTTCAGAGATGTTCCAGGTGGAGATTTCTCCTTGCAAAGCTTACAAGGACACTGTGTGTGGCTGTAAGGAGAACCAGTTCCAGCGCTACCTGAGTGAGACCCACTTCCAGTGTGTGGACTGCAGCCCCTGCTTCAATGGCACCATTACAATCCCCTGTGAGCAGCACTCACTCAAGTCCAGGCCTCTCCCCTCCCCAGGAGTGTCTTGTCCCCCTCCTCTGTCCCTCCTGTTCTGTCTGTGGGTATGAACTCCCATGTGGTGGCTGCATCCCGCCCTTGTCCCTCCCTCTGGCCCTCAGACTGCAGGCACACTCTCTTAGTCTTACTGCTCTCTCACAGGTAAGAAGACTCAGAACACCGTGTGTAACTGCCATGCAGGATTCTTCCTAAGCGGAAATGAGTGCGTCTCTTGCAGCCAGTGAGTATCTGCCAAGTGCCTGGGGACTGAAAGCCGCACCCCCCCACCCCCGCAGGATTAAAGGAGGGATCCTATAGCTGGGTGAGAAGAAGACACTACAGCAAGACCTCAGACAGCACTTTCCCTTTCTCCAGGGCCTTAGGGGATAGGCAAGAGGGCTTAGCGGGCGGGTGGGTAAAGCAGAAATTTGGCAACCTGAGTTCAGTCTCTAGAACCCGTCTTGTAAAGGTGAAAGGAGAGAGTACCAGCTCCACAGAGTCATCCTCTGACCTCCACACACATGCCATAGCATGCATGCCTCTTCAGCGCTGGGTAATCCGATCTGAGGACCCTGTTTTTGACTGCACTCTGGCGCGTCTTACTGTTGATGGTATCTTAGGTTTGGCTTCTACCGGTGATCCCTTCCCAGCCTCCCTGACAGACTTCCTCATTCTTGGGGCTCCACCTGGGCTGCTCTTATTCATTTGCTTCCAGAGAAGAAACTCTGAGACTCTCAGAGTTGACCTGACTTGGGGTTAAATCCCAGCTTACCCATTTCCTGGCTCTGCAACCTTGGGCAAGTGCTTACCTCTCCACGCCTTATGTTTCTTAACCGTTAGGGTAAGGACAGTGCGAGTGGAGGTGTGGGTCAACAGTAGAGCACTGGCCTAGCATATTGGAAGCTTGGTACCCTCAGAGGCCAGAAGAGGGCATTAGATACCCTGGAACTGGAGTTACAGAGGGTTGTGAGCTGCCATGTGGGACGATGATTGTTTCAAATTCATCTCTCTCCCTTTCACTTTCCTTTCCTTTCTGTTCTCTCTGGACAGGGTCTCCTGTTGCCCAGGCTGACCCTGACCTTGCTATGCAGCCATAGGTGGACCTTGAACTGACGCTTTTGTCACTACCTCCCAAGTGCTGAGGTCACATGCATCCACTTCTGCTCTTGTCTGTCAGCACAGCCTTTCCTCAATCCCTTCAGCTTGTCATATGTCCTAGGATAGTGAACGATTTCATTCTTCTGCATCAGGCTCTCAAGGCAGGTTAAATTCCATTGTTGTGAAGAGATAGCAAAACAGTTGCCAAGCAGAGAACTCCAGGCAGCCTCCTTCCTTACTCACCAGTGCCATCTCTTCTTTCAGCTGCAAGAAGAATCAGGAGTGTATGAAGTTGTGCCTGCCTCCGCTTGCCAATGTCACAAACCCCCAGGACTCAGGTGAGGGGGAGTGGCCTGGTGCCATGCTCAGCAGCTGGCTGGCTGACTCCATGGTCTCCCTCCACCCCCTACTCCCCCAGCCCCCTAGTCCCTGTGCTGCCTCACAGTGAGCATCCTCTCTTTTGTCTGCAGGTACCGAGGTGCTGTTGCCTCTGGTTATCTTCCTAGGTCTTTGCCTTTTATCCTTTATTTTCCTCAGTTTGATGTGCCGATATCCCCAGTGGAAGCTCAGGGTCTACTCCATCAGTGAGTGTGGACGTTGGGGATAAAGGGCGTTGGTGGAGATACGGGAGGGGGTTGGGTGGGCAAGTTGGAAGGAGATGAGGGGTGGCCTCTCTGTTCATGGCTAGGAACTCTAGGCTGAGTGGCCCTGGATGGTGGGAGGGAAGCCGTACTGATCTCAGTAATTCTCTTGTCCCTGGGGCCACATAGAGCCTGAGGCATGACACCACAAGTCCCCAAGGCCAGGGTGCCATCTTTGAAAGGGAAGTGAAATTCATGAGACCTTGTTTCTTTCTTTCTTTCTTTTTTTTTTTTCCTCAGTTTGTAGGGATTCGGTGCCTGTCAAAGAGGTGAGAAGAAAAGAATCCGGCTTCCCTTCTAAAGCCTGATCCCCAAATTACTTGGGATGAGGGTGGTGGGCTCAGCTCCTGTATCCCCACCCCCATAAAGAATAAAGCATCCAAGGGGAGTCCTTTTCTTTCTCCCTGCTAATGCTATGCTTTCTTCCTTTCAGGTGGAGGAGGTCGAAGGAGTTGTTTCTAAGTCCTTAACTCAAGCCCCTACCCCAGCCTTCAGCCCCATCCCTGGCTTCAGCCCCATCCCTGGCTTCAACCCCACTCTGGGCTTCAACCCCGCCCCAGGCTTTAGTCCTCCTGTCTCCAGTACCCCTATTAGCCCGGTCTTTGGCCCCAGTAACTGGCACTTCATGCCACCTGTAAGAGAGGTAGTCCCAAACGAGGGTGCTGACCCTCTGCTCTACGGATCACTCAGCTCCGTGCCAGTCGCCACCCCAGTTCAGAAATGGGAAGACTCCGCCCACCCTCAACATCCTGACGGTGAGTTGGGTTCGCACTGGGGGGAGGGGGGGCCGGCATCACTCCTGGAGGGAGTCGGGCAGGGTGGAGGGCACAAAGGTTAGGGCTGCTGCTGGAGGTACATGGTTCCTTGTCTCCAGCTGCAGACCCTGTGATGCTGTATGCTGTGGTGGATGGTGTGCCTCCGACGCGTTGGAAGGAGTTCATGCGGCTCATGGGGCTGAGCGAGCACGAGATCGAGCGGCTGGAGCTGCAGAACGGGCGCTGCCTGCGCGAGGCTCAGTACAGCATGCTGGAAGCCTGGCGGCGCCGCACACCACACAACGAAGACACGCTGGACGTAGTGAGCTTCGTGCTTTCCAAGATGGACCTGCTTGGGTGCCTGGAGAGCATCCGAGAGACTGTGAGAAGCCCCGCCTCCTCGTCCACAACCCGCCTCCCGCGATAAGGCCACACCCCCCACCTCAGGAGAAGGACTTGAAGGACTGTGCCCTGCTTCCCCGTGGACCTCCTCTTTGGGTGGAAAGGAGGCACAGGTCTCTAAGGGGCAGGCTCGAGCTGGCAGCCACTTCCTTGGTGTTACCGATTTGGTGTACGTAGCTTTTCTCAGCCGCCGAGGACTGCTTGAGCCAAGCCACTTGTGCACCGCAGGGAGATGTGCCATCTGCTCCCGGCCAGCTGAAGGTGCCAAAAACCGGAACAGGTGATTGCAGAGGAAAGGCACAATATATCTGAGGCCCACTTGGGATGCACAGGGCCCAAGCAAAGCTTCTCAGGGCCTCAGTTGATTTTCTGGACCTTTTCCACAGTAGATAAGCAATCTTTGTATCAATTATATCACACTAATGGATGAACTGTCTACGGTAGGTGCAAGCACAGAACAGTGGGGTCTCCAGCTGGAACCCTCGACTCTTGTAAATACACTAACGTCTAAAAATGACCTCTGACCCTGGAAAGAGTGGTCTGTGGATAGGAGAGAGTGGGCAGAGCCCAGGATGTGAAAAGTCCCATGGAAAGTCCAGCCATCCTACCAGCTAACAGTAGACTACACCCTATGGGTACCCATGTTTCCCGCTTCCCCTCTCATCCAGTGTTCACCAAGCAACCATGTTTCTGGACACTTTTATGTAGGGCTGGGGGGGGGGTTGTCTGTGAGACAAAATGTTCAGTTCTTGACATCCAGAGTCCTCAGAGGTGATGCTTGGATCAGGCAGGCTTGGTTTGAGGTGGATCCTTGAGGTAGAGTCTGGGGAGATGGGGCAGGGTGGTGACCAGCACTCTTGGGGAGACAATTCCACTAGGAGATGTATCAAAGGGCCTCAGCATTCCTCATACTTCTCTGTAAAGGAAGGAGACCGATGGCGTTAGATCAAGGTCAAGCAGAGAGTGGGCTGATGGGTAAAGCCGAGTACCCTCTCCTGTCTTGGTCCCTGCTCTGCACAGCCTACCTCTTAGAACAGCCCCTCAATCCATACTGCCCTTCTGTCCCATAGTAGTTTCTGCACTTACGATGTAGACAGGGTCGTGTCCAGCTTGATGATGTGGGGGCCCCTCATTCTTTGTAGCTGGGCTCGAGTCAGCCTCCGGGGCTTGCCGGGTTCCGGTTCCGAGGCTCCTTCGATCCTTTGGCTGGCCAGCTCTTCCCTGATCTCCCGTAGCATTTCCTCTGCCCGCAGGGAGCGGGGGCGGAGTACAGGGGACAGAGACCCCTCATCTTCATCTGAGGACTGCCAGGGGCTTTCCCCAGCAGAGTCAGTATGGGTGGGAGAGTGGGGGAGAGGACTCCGACGTTGTGCCCTGTGTAGGGTTTCGACCACCACATTCCCTGGTGTCAAAGTCTCATCTTCCTCCTCCGACCAGGTTGGCGGGGCTCTCCTGGGTAGACTGCCTCCTCTTAGGATCCCTTCTGGCAACTCTGGTGCACTTCGTCGCTGGGGAGCTTGGGAGTCAGGAGGCTGGGGGCGCAAGGGAACATCTCTGAGTTCCAGGGTGGAGAAGGTGAGGCGAGGGTCCCTACGAAGAGCCTTGGCCCAAAGCCTGTTCTGGGGGCAATGAGAGTCTTTTGGGGAGCTTGGAACCAAGGTGCCATAGCCAGAGTCTGAGGTGTCATCAGGCACGGAGGGTGTGTCTTCATCTGTGTCTTCAGTCACCACCAGGCTGGGGATTAAGGTGAACTCCAAAGTCCTACAGTTAAGAGCAGAAAGTCAGCCGGGAGGTGGTGGCACACGCCTTTAATCCCAGCACTTGGGAGGCAGAGGCAGGCGGATTTCTTAGTTCGAGGCCAGCCTGGTCTACAGAGTGAGTTCCAGGTCAGCCAAGGCTACACAGAGAAACCCTGTCTTGAAAAAAACAAAACAAAACAAAACAAACAAACAAAAAAGAGCAGAAAGTCAGAGTCGGATGCTGAGGATCACACTCAAGGCTGAGAAGCCCCTCCTATTAGTCCATTCAGAAATGTCTCCTCCGCCAAACTTACTGTCCTGTCTCAGTACTGTCATGACAGTACATGACAGTGATTGACTTTCCCCACCTCACTGGTTAGGAGTGTACTCTATAAAAGACCTTTGGGACACCTTTTATACAGCACCTACACTGCAACTGGAATGGCGCAGAGACTAGTACAGTCCGTGTGCAAAGTCATATTTGAAAAAAACCTGGAGGTAAGCTGGGGGTGGTTGCTTGGGAGGAAGGCCGAGTGTTCAAGGTCAGCCTGAGTTACTCGCCTCAAAAACAAAAGAACTCAGGTTGCTTCTGGGCTACTCTGTCCACAGCACCTGGTTCAGACCTCATATCAAGCGGCTTGTCTCAGATGTGCTGAGCGGGCCCACTGGTGGGTCCTTTTCCCTAAAAGCTTGATGCTAAGCAGCTGTATCATCCAGGATGAACTCCTAACACTACGGGGGGTGGGGGGTGGGGGGTGGAGCTTGCTGTGTCCTGGAAACTCTGCTATTCTGAGAACCCATGTCTACCTTCACTCAGGAACCTGCTCATCACAGGGAGTTCCCATGCCGCCACGTCTGTTTCTTTTGCCTTGGTGCCCACCCTATGCCACGAGTCCCTTCACATGGTAACTGCCAACCCGTTCCACTCCCAGCTACAGCTCAGCTCACGTTCTTGTCCTCACACCAAGTCCCCCCAGGCTCCCCCTCACCCTTCTCAGCCTCATAAATGTCTCCTCCCTCCTCCCCACCTGTGTCTCCCTCTTTGGATGGAGTCTTACCTCCCCTCAGCACTGTTCTGAGGGTCCTCCGGGGAAGGGGAAGGCGTGGAGGGCCTGGTGCTGGGGGACTCCTCACTGCCCTGGTTGCGATAGAGGGCCAGCAGCTCCCTCTTCTGTTGAATATACTCCTCACCCTTCAGCCTCTGCAGAGTGGTCTGGGGAGGGACTTTCATCAGTATGAGCTCTCATTTATAGAGCACTTGCTGTATGCCGGGCACTGTTTGCCTATGGTAGCTTCGATTCTTCTAACTCCCTTCCTAGACACAGGGGTTTACATTTCCTTTCGTACTGAGAAAGGGAACTAGAAGGCTAGAGACCATCACAGGAGTCATTCTTACAGGAAGGGAACACAATGATGCCAAGATAATGCGGGCAGGAAGCTGCAGAGCTGGTGCCAGAGGGAACTGGGGTGGACAGAACGGCCCCTTTCCTCGCTTTTGTGCCCCTGCTTCCATGCCTCCAGGGAAGCCCTCCGATGCTCCTCTTATAATCTCTCCCTGACCCAGAGGATGGTGCTGCAAGGGCTCTGGACCATACTGGTCCTCAGGTTACTCTTTTGGGCTCATTGCTCTCTCATCACCTTGGCCTTCATCCTGAAGCAGGAAGGAGCAGGGGCATGCTTATCCTAGGCTGAGGACTCTCCTGTCCCTTAGACGGGTAAGAAAGGAAAGCCGTCCCAAGATGGAAGAGAAGATGACACATGCCTGTGTCCCTTCTGAGTTTTCAAGCAGAGTAAGGCAGTGACAGCTGACAGATGCCTTGCAAAGGACCTCCACACACATGGGTGCTTTGTCGCACCCCGTCATCCTCCAGCATGGTGAGCATAGCCATGAGCTCATCTTACAGAGAGATGCAAAAGCTAGGCTTAGATGCAGCTGCTTGCCAAGAAGGCGCTAGTGGAGAGGGGAGCCGAGTGAGTGTATACTCTTTAAGTCTTAGCTCAGTGACAGCAAGCTTTTTTGGCAGCCTTGACGGGCTTTGAGTTATCACAGGAGGTTAATGGAGCAGAGCCTGAGGAGACACAAGGTAGGTGGTAAGAGGAGGCTTGGAGCCGGGCGATGGTGGCACACGCCTTTAATCCCAGCACTTGGGAGGAAGAGGCAGGCGGATTTCTGAGTTCGAGGCTAGTCTGGTCTACAGAGTGAGTTCCAGGACAGCCAGGGCTACACAGAGAAACCCTGTCTCGAAAAAAGGCAAACAAACAAAAAAACAAAAAACAAACAAACAAACAAAAAAAAGAGGAGGCTTGGTATGAAGGGACACAGAAGTAGTTGCTGTGGGCAGAAAGGACACCAAGGTGTGTCCTTTCATAGGTGTGGCTAAGAAAATACAAAAGCACTTCCCAGATGGTAAAGAAATGGCTGAAGGCTAGGCTGATCCCAGCATTTGGATCACGGTGTAGCCATTGAGGCAGGCAAATCTCTGAGTTTGAGGCCAGCACAGTCCACATAGAGCGTTCCAGGCCCATCAGAACTTATACAGTGAGACCCTACCTCAAAAAGAAAAAAAAAGGGGCTGGAGAGACGGATCAGAGGTTAAGAGCTCTGGCTGCTCTTCCAAAGGTCCTTAGTTAAATTCCCAGCAACCACACAGTGGCTTGTGACCATCTATAACGAGATCTCGGTGCCCTCTTCTGGTGTATAGTCATACATGTAAGCAGAATAATAAAAAGAGAGAAAGAAAAAAGAAGGAAGGAAGGAAGGAAAGAAGGGAGGAAGGAAGGAAGGAAGGAAGGAAGGAAGGAAGGAAGGAAGGAAGGAAGGAAGAACGGGTTGTGGTTGGAGTCTTCCATCTCCTTCCCAGGCATCCCCACCACAGTAGCAGCTAAGGTGCTGCATCTGGCATAGAGCAGGGACCTCAAGTGTCCCCTAACCCCATACAACGCTCTCTTCTGACTGATGCCAGGTCAGCCTGATGGCTCCATATTTGTCCTTTCTCAGAAGCTTGGGGAATGTGAGCCGGCAGCTGCCAAAGCTTTGGTAGGAGCATGAGGGCGGCTGGGTCAGGACCAGACATGTTGGAGGAGGATTGGGCAGGCATAGGAAAATGATATCAAGTGGACAGTCCTAACATCTCTCCTTTCCCTGGCTTCCCAGCCACTGAACCAGAGCAGAGGCTGAGAGCAGGAAGCCTGTACTAGGGGCCAGTTCCTACGTCTTCCCCCCTCTTCCCCAGTCTTCTGTTTTCTGCTCAGTGTGAAGTTGGGAAAGGTACAAGCAGAAGAATGGTGGGTGGGCTGCACAGCCTGTTGTGAGGACAAGCCACGCCCTTTGCCTCACACGCCCCAAGTTCGACTTTGTGACAGGTGCT
Source organism: Montemys delectorum (assembly GCA_019843815.1). Classification (NCBI taxonomy): domain Eukaryota; kingdom Metazoa; phylum Chordata; class Mammalia; order Rodentia; family Muridae; genus Montemys; species Montemys delectorum. Next base: position 40,525 of record JADRCD010216829.1, read on the forward strand.
GAGGATAGGGTTAAGGGGAAGGAAAGGATGAGAAGAGGACATCGTTAAAGAATGTCTGCTGGAATAGTCTTCACTAAGCTTGCCCTTGTCCCTACCCAGGAAAGGCAGGCGTTGGGGAACCCTCCCCCCCCCCCCGGGAGGATGTTGGGCAGCAGAGCCCAGGGCTTCCAGCTACCCCAAAAGCTTCAGCAGGGGGATCTTCTTGGCTACAGTAAGAGGAGGACCAAGGTGAGCAGTATGGGGAAGAGTGTAGTTCCCCACAAAGCTGAGAAAGGAGGGAGGGAGGGCTCCCAAGCAAGATTTCTGTGGAGAACCCCCAAGAGAGATTCCTCTGCAGTTCATTGGGGTCACCACGGTCACCCACTGTCTCCCCAGTACTGTGTGACAGGAGATCTTTAGCAGGTGCTCTTTGCCTTTTAGCCACCAACACCAAAGCCTTCTTCTTCCAGCTCTGTACTGCCTGCAGTGCCTTCCTCCTCCCCCTCCTCCTCCTCTTCCTCCTCCTCCTTCCTCTTCTCTCTTCTCCTTTCTTCTCCTCCTTTCTCTTCTTTGTTTTTCTGAGGCTGGGTCTTTCTAAGCAGTTCAGATCCAGAACTTGCTGTATAGCTCAGGCTAGCCCTGAACTCACAATCCTCCTGCTGCTGGGATTATAGGAGTGCTCAACTGGCTCACCCCTTTGTGTCACAATGACACACACTTGTAGAGCTCCTGAGAAGCACAAAGCCTCATGCCAGTCCACTCACTGTGGCTTCCCAAATGAAGGCCAGGCTTAGAGAGGCAAGTAACATGCCAAAGACACAGGGTGGGCTCTGGACTGCCTTCAAAATCTTGCTTTAGTTTAATTGGCCCCGCTTTCATGTCTTGGCCTCTACCTCTGAGGGTTCTCAGTTCCTTTTCCTCCTCCCAGCCACTAAGTCTCCCCAGAGCCCCACCCGCAAGCTCGTTTTCTGTTAAAGCATAAGCCACCTCTGTAAACCCTGAAGGAAGCTGTCTCACTAACATTTCTGTAAGGGGGAGAAGAAAAAGTCTGAATTCTGGGCAGTGAAGGGACTAAGAGAAAGTCTGTCACCTGTGTGAGTGTGTGTGAGTGTGTGTAAGTGAGTGTGTGTGTGTGTGTGTGTTGCAGTGCTTCAGACTCTGAGTGGCTGGGAACCTCACTGCCAGTTTGATCACCCTGCAGAGCCTATCAGGGGCTGGTATTTTGCATATGAACACTAGCAGGTTTTACTGGTTCCCAGAAGTTCCAAAGGGAGAATGTGGGAGAAGGCTTGTTCTAAGATTGGGAGCCAAAGGGAGAGGAGAAATCTGAGGGATTGACGTAGTAAAGCTAAGTTTATAGGTGTGGTGATGCCAATCTAACTATGCACATACACGCACCCACCCACAAATAAATAAACAAGTAAATAAATGTGCATATTACTTCCTGGGGCTGGGGCAGGAGTGGAGGGATCAAGTACTTTCCCAGTATAGCAAAGACGCTGGGTTCGAGCCTCAGCTCTGCCAACAAACAAGGCCAAGAGTCTCTAAGGCAAATCTCCAGCTCTCTGCTCCCACAGTGGGTTTGCCTGGAGAAAGCCAGGTCTGAGACCCAATCCCCAGAAACCATAAATGTGACATTAGCTGGGAAATGGGTCTTTGAAGATGTGAAAGGACCTAAGGTGAAGATCTCAGACATTCCAGGTGGATAAAGCAGACATCTGGCATCTTCATAAGAAAGGGAGGGAAATCTGGACACCAGTATACAGCGGGGGGAAGCCAGAGATGGGGCGGGGGTGGTGGTGGTGTAAGAAATTGCTGCTCCACGTTAAGGGCCACAGACGCCATCAGTAGTGGAGACATAGATTGTCCCCTAGATCCTGGGCAGGAAGTTCCATTGTGTCCATATCTTCATTTTGAACTTGTGGCCTCTAAAATTGTGAGGGATTCTGTTTCTGGATGTTTTGTTCTGTTTGTGTGGAACTGTGGCTCAATCAACCCCAGAGTCTTGTGCATGCTAAGTACGCACTCTCCCACTGAGCTACACCCTAGCCCAGCTTCTATTTGTTTTTGTTTTTTTGTTTTTGTTTTTGTTTTTTAAGCCATTGAATTGATAGTAACTGATGCAGCTTTACGGATCTCTCTCTCTCTCTCTCTCTCTCTCTCTCTCTCTCTCTCCAACTTTCATCGCTTAAGTCTGCCTACATTACGACCCTGTTTAAAGCTTCCACTGTCTTCACATTGTCTATAGGACAAAGGTCAAGTTTCTGCATGGCCCTTAGAGCCGGGCATGATCCCATGGTACCATCTCTGGGACTCAGCTTCCGCTGCATCCCCCTTATACTTCACACTCTGGCAATGCCAAGCAAATATCCTGCAAAGTTCTACACATGCACACTTGGGTGCACCTACCCACATGGTCATGTACATACACCACATCATACACACATATACAAGCACAATCATATGCATAAACCACGCATATGGGGCTGGCAAGATGGCTCAGTGGGTAAGAGCACTGACTGTTCTTCTGAAGGTCCTGAGTTCGGATCCCAGCAACCACATGGTGGCTCACAACCATCCGTAATGAGATCTGACGCCCTCTTCTGGAGTATCTGAAGACAGCTACAGTAAATTAGGCCAGAGCGAGCGGGCCGGAGCGAGAGGGGCCGGCAGAAGTCCTGAGTTCAATTCCCAGCAGCCACACACATGATAGCTCATGGCCATCTGTACAGCTACAGTGTACTCATACACATAAAATAAATAAAAATAAATCTTCAAGAAAAAAAACATACATATAATACACCCACACAGTCATGTATATATACCATACATATAATGCACACGCACATGCACACTCATATGCATTAATACATAATGCATATATAAAACACCTACATACCCCACAACATCATACATACACATATACATGCATAATCATATGCATAAAGCATACATATAATATACCCACACAGTCATGTACATACACCATACACATAATACACACATGCATACAACACACACAGTTATATGCACACACCACACATACACACACAACACACACAGTCATATGCATACACCACAACATGTTTCATACACACACACAACACACACAGTCACATGCATACACTACAACACAATTCATACACACGTACAACACACACAGTTATATACGTGCAACACACATATACACACAACACAAACAGTCATATGCATGCACCACGACATGTTTCATACACACATACAACACACACAGTTATATGCATATACCGCACACACACACACACACACACACACACACCACATAATATACACACTCACACACAGACCACACATACACACACACTTGATGGCAATGAGAGGGTAAGAGAACATGGTCCCAACTGAGCTCTAGATGTTTGCATGACCTTGATCCAGTCCTGTTCCCCTCCTACAGAGTGAGAAATGGGCCGACTTGACACTCCCAGCGTGGTGCCTCTCTCAACACACACAGTTTCCTATTTCTGGATCTTTGTATTGGAATCCCCTCCTTCCTGCTTTGTAGTCTGCTCTGCTGTCAGCTCTCCTAATCTCCCTCGGTACCCCGCTTTTCTGGCAGCCTGTCCCCTGCTGCTGTCTTTGGTATGCTTGCTTCTGTTATTTGTCCCCTGATTCCTCCAATGAGCTGCAGCACAGATACCTGGAGGACAAGAATGGTGTTTTCACTCTTTTCTGATTCCCTAGCACCTAGCACTAGTGCCTGTCCCCAGAAAGCACTCCACGGGTGTCTCTGAGCAGAAGATAAAGTTTAGAAATTTCACTGTTTCAGTGTGGGAAAAGCATTAAGGTGTACCATGTGCTGGGTTGTCTCAATAGCTGCCTTGGTAGACGGCTCAGACTCTAGAAAGCATCCGACCTGCTGCTCCTGCACCGAGCCTAGCCTCGCTGTCCTCCTTCACCCCTCTGATGTCAGTCCTGAGCTCCAGGGATGTGTGCTCGCCGCAGCCCCCCCCCCCCCCAAGCCTCACCCCCACCTACCTGAGCCCGCTGGGTCTTCTCCAGCCACTGTGCACGCTCCGTTGCACTGGGACAGTGCACAGTGAGGGCACTAGAAACGCACTGGAATTCTGTGAGGTGGATGAGCAGGAAGCTGTCTGCACAGAGAAGAAGCTCTGCTTTAAGGGCTGGGCCTTATCTGACCCCAATCCCGACCCGTCCTCCTCTGGAGAAGAGACATACTGGGGTCTCGCAGTGGCCGGCACACGAGTTTCTCGAGCATGAGGGGAGGACGGATGACCTTGGCTCTGTCCGCTTTGCGTTGAGGTTTGGTTACCAGGAGCACGTCGGAGAAGAGGAACAGGTGCACATCCATCTGCAGGTAGGGGTGCAGGAGAAAGAGGCAGGGTCAGCCAGAGTCGGGGGAAGGGCTTCTCAGGGGTCCTGGCTCTTTGCCTGTGAGCATCAGGACAAGGTAAGACCTGCGGAGTGATCAGCTGGGAGAGAGTTAACTTGGTTCCACATCTTGATTACAGGCGGGGAACAGGGCTGGCTGAAGGTCACAGAACTGGCTGGCATTAGGGCAGGACCAGAACCATGTCCTCTTGCCCAGCCCCCTACACTTCCCCCCACAAGTGCTATCTTGTGTGTGTTGTGTGGTGCTTGTGTGGTATATGTACGTGACTGTGTGGATGTTTCGCTCCAGTGGACACATGTGTGGGAGAGAGTAGGATCCTGAGTGTCTCGCTCTACCACTTTTTACATTATTGCTTTGAGATGAGGACTGGCCAGAGAACTCTCTGGATCTGCTTGTCTCTTCCCAATGATACTGGAGCTACAGATGCCAGCAACCATGCCCAGATTTTCTTTTTCTTTTTTAAAATACATTTATTTGTGGGGGGGGGGGGGGGTCTGGAGAGATGGCTCAGCAGTTTAGAGCACTGACTGCTCTTCCAGAGGTCCTGAGTTCAATTCCCATAAACCACATGGTGGCTCACAACCATCTGTAATGGGATCCAATCTCCTCTTTTGATATTTCTGAAGACAGCTACAATGTACTCATATACATAAAAAAAAAAAATAAACCATTTTATTTAACAACATGTGTCTGTGTGGGGTATATGCTTGAAAGTGAGGGTGTCCAAGGAGACCAGAAGAGAGTTTTAGCTCATCCTCTGGAGCTAAAGTTACAGGCAGCAATAAACCACCAAACAATGGCTGGTGACCACTGAACTTGGGTCTCTGCGAGACCAGCAAGCACTCTTAGCTGCTGAGTTCTCTCTCTAGCCCCTATGCCCAGTTCCTCAAGAAACTGTTGAGGATTCAAACTCAGGCTCTCGTGTTTTGTTTTCTTTGATGTTTGGATCCAGTTTGGTAAACTACAGCTTCTTGATTTTTTTTTTTTCTTTGTGAACTTGTCACCAGCCAT